>JAULSO010000007.1:600000-760636 GCA_033675105.1 Podospora appendiculata | reverse complement strand
ATGGTGGGCGAAGGGGGACGGACCTAGGTAGCCAGCCAGCTAGCTAGCTACCTCGCTTCTCAAGTTTTTACGAAGGAAAACGAACTGGAAAAAAGGGGGGGCCGGTTTAGTTACATTGGAGGGTTTTAGCTAGCTCAATATCTCACCCAATGTTCAATGTACGATAGGCTGGACCAATGTTCCATTCATTTCTTTTCGCCTTCTCTCGTAGTAACGCCAGACGTGCAATTACTGTAGGTGGGTGCTCATGGTGGATATGTTGAGAAAAGAGATCAGTTGTCTATCTTGACTCTGCAGTTGTGCCGTCGCTGTTATCCTCCTGCGTTTCATTCATTACATACTTGACCAAGTTCAAACCAGACCGCACCAGATGAGATGAGACACGGACACAGGCTGGAAATAACCAAACATTCTATAAAAAACACAAACCAACCAACTCCCTGCTGGAATAAACCATCTATCTGCCCTTGTCTCCTCGCGTTATCCTGATAAACAAACAAACACGCAAAAACCAGACCAAACCCATCCGTCCTACCAGGTAAGTACCTCGCCTACCAAGCCACATCCCAATTACAAAACCAAGCAACGAGACCAGACCATGCGACCTCAGATACTCACTCAAACTTGCCCCCGGCAAACAAGCCGCCGACAATCTTGCTCCGGCCGGCAACGCCCTTGAGTTTCTTGGCCTCGCGACGCTTGTCGCCCTCGGCCAGGGCGGCGCGCCGCTCGTTCTCGCGCGCAAAGTAGTTGACGCCCGACCGCTTGCTGGTGGTGGTGGTCTTTTTGATCTTGGCGTCGTCGCCGAAGCCGCTCGCGCTGGCGCTGGCGACACCGCCGAGTGTCGTGCTGCCTATGCCGCCGCCTGAGGAGGTCGTGGATCCCGTCGACAGGAGTGAGTTTGTGGTTGCGCGGCGCAGGAGCGCGGGGACTTTGAAGCCTGTTATGGAGCTGGTGGCAGGGTTTGCGTTTGTTTTGGTGGTGGAGGAGGTGGTTGTTGTTGTGGTGTTTGTTGTGGTGGCAAAGGCTAGGCGGGTCCCTTGACCGCTGGCGTTGGATATAATGCTGGAAGAGTTGCGCTTTAGGGAGATGCGGTCGACAATGGTCACGCTGCCGCGGGCGGTGGTGCGGCGCGGGTTTTCTTTATTGGTCTTCGTGCGGCGGGGGGATTCTGCGATTGTGGACGATGAGATGTTGTTTTTGTTGCCGTGGTCTTCGGCTTCGCCATCGCTATCGGAGCCGAGCTCTGTGGCGGGGATGACAGAGGAGAAGTTGAGCGGCTCGTCGAAGAGGTTGGAGAGTGACTCTCGGATGTCCCCGATGTTGGACGGCTTTTTGCCCTCCTTGGTCCGGCGGGGATTAGCTGCTGGACGAGAAGTAGTGGGCTGGCTGTCAGGGATGGTAGTCGTCTCCGGATCAGCAGAGACTGAGCTCTGCGAGCCCTGGCTCTCGAGAACGGGAGGCGGCGCAAAGATAAAGTCCATGTCGTCGTCACTGCCGTGGTCTTCAATGGTGCGCAGGAAGGCCTGGTTGCGCGGGTTCTCGGCGACCTTGCTGATGCGCTCGTCGGCAAAGAGGGCGCGCTGCATCTTGGCGAACTGGCGTCGCTTCATGCGGCGCTTGGCCTCGCCGCCGTCGTCCGAGTCGGACAGATCATCCCAGTCGCCGCCGCGTTTGCGGCGAAGGCCTCCCGTGGTGATGTCTTTGAAGAGCTTGTCGACTTGCTTCTCGTCTGCGGCACGTTCACGGTCGCTGTTGGATGAGGGTCAGTCGAGCTCCTATGCACAGGAACAGAAAAAGGGGGGTTGCTGGGCACTTACGCGTAAAACGCAGCAATCTTCCGTTCGTCTCCTTCGTTGTTCTTCGTCTCATCATCAATCATTTCCTTGACGGATCCCTCGTCATCGTCGCTTTCGCCTTCACCGTCTACGCCGCCGAGACCAGCATATTCGTCCTCGGATTCCTCGGCTTGGTCGTGCACCATTTCACGTGCCTTGCTCTTCGTCTTGTCAAACGCGTCGGCAGCCTTGGCCTTCTTCTCCTTGAGCGCAGCCTGCTTCATGACTGTGAACGCGGTGGTGGCGGAGACGGTGCCGAACCCAAACTCATCAGTCTCGACGCCTTCCATGGCATCATCGACTTCGGCGTCAGAGTCAGCGCTAGGAGCTGTCATGACAGGAATATCGGCTCTGCGCCGCAGCTTGCCGGTCCTCCGCACCAGAGGGGACTCGCTGTTCGCCGTCTCTGCCTGGGTTCCATCCGCCTTGACGGTTTCTACAGTTGAGAGAGGCGGCTCGACGAATCGTTGTCGAAGGGGCGAGAAGTCCTGAAAGCCACCATCTTGAGTCGGCTCAAGTAGCTCCGACATTTGTGTGGTATTGAATTTCTCCTCAAGCAGGCTGTCGAAGCCATGCATCTGGGACTGCGAAAACCGAATCTGGATACCCTGTGTCTCGACGCCTTGCGTCTCCTCCTTTCGGTTGGGCTGGCTGTCGAGGATCATGTCCTCCATGGCTTCCTGGGCGGTTTGCGAGAAGTTGGAGTCGGGGAAGGCTTCGGTGTCAAAGGTAGGCATTGGTTGTGATGGCGAGCCCATTGCAGGATTAGACCCTACTTGGCTATCATCCATGGTTCCAGCAAAGATCTGGGTGAGACCGAGGCCTGCAGGCCCGGCCACCGAGATGCCTGGGATAAATGTCTTTGTTGCCGATCGCAAGACCGACATGGGGACTTTGGGAGACTTGGTGTTGGGCGCGACTGGTGATTTAGGGAACTTGGCTTTTGGCCTCGGGGTGGCTTCAACACGAAGCTCCTCTTCGTCATCGTCGTCGTCGTCGTCAGACAGGATTGTAATATGTTTCCTTGGTCTTTGACGGACCACCCTCGAGCTTGCCAGTTCCTCGTCCGAGTCTTGAGCACCTAGTTGCTGCTGTGTATCCTCTGCCTCGGACTCCTCTGCGCTCTCAGCAATATTGTCAAACAGGACACCAGCGGGATCAGCTTCCTCTGCCTCGTCGTCCTCCTCAGCACCCGAGTCCATGTCGACGTCTTCGTCCTCTGCTTCGGCTCCGTCAGCATCCTCGTCCTCGGACCCAGACAGCTCTAGCGCCACAGGCTCTTCTTCTTCGACTTCCTCGTAGTCCTCGTCGTCCTCGCTGTCATCCCAGGCCAGAGGATCGACCTCACCGCTATCCTTTTTGGCCTTGCGATCTTTCTTTGCGGCATCCCGTTCCCGTTTCATGATCCCCTCGGCTTCGGCGCGGGCGCGGGCCACCATGTTCTCAACCTCTGCCATCTCCTCCTCGCGCTCCTCGGCGGTCGGAACATGAATACCCTTTGCGCGAAGCATTTCAACGTGGCGGTCCCGTTCCAGCTTTGCCTGTATACGGGCGCGCTGCAACAGGGACATCTCGAGCTCGCCAACAGTCATAGTCGGCTGCGGCTTCTGCCTTGCGTTCCTGCTGGTGGGGGCGGTGGCCTTTTTCTCCGGATCGTCGACCTGGGCTATCTTACGCAGGAAGTGTAGTGAGCGAGACTCTTTGGCTTGATTCGCCGGGAGGCGATCAAATATGGCGTCGATCTTGGTCTTGGGTGCAGATTGAACCTCAAGCTCGTCGTCCTCGTCGTCCAAGCTCACACTGACGCGGTTGGCTTGGATCGCCGGGAACTTGACACGGAGGTGGCGTTTGGCCTTTGCGGGCTGTTTAGGCTGCTCTGCCTCCAGGTCGGCGGCAGTCGCTTTCCCTTTGCCTTTGTCCAGCTTCTTCTTGGCAGCAGAGGATGCAAGAACGGCCTCGAGGGTGGGCAGCTCGCCATCCTCATCTTCTGACAGGAGACGCTCTACCACGGGAAGATCATCGTGGGAAGGCGACGCCTGCGCAGCCTTCCCGGGGCTAGTATCTCCATTAACTGGAGGCGAGCTAGGCGGGGTATCGGAATCCTTGGCCTCGGCGTCCGTCGGCTGGGTTGACGCTGTTGGTGATCCCTGACGGCTAGACGTGGGCAGCTTGACTGTCGCGGCGGGAGGTGTTGCGGCACCTTCGGGCTTGAAGTTGAAGCGCTCAAAGAAGGAGGCCTTTGTGATCTTCTTCTTCACCTTTGCCTCGTGCCCTAGCTGCATGTTTCGGGCCAGGCGTTGTGTCTCTCGGTTGATGTCCTCGAGCGCCTTTTTGCTGGCCTTCCGCGAAGGGCGCGAGCCTTCTTGTGTAAGTTTCCGCCCGCCCTCATCGTCCGTGATGTTGGAGTCATCATCGTCGTCGTCGTCGTCGTCAACATCGATCATGTCATCGTCCCTGGTGTTCTGGACGGCGAGGCGTTCGGCTCTTCGGCGTGCCTCCTCAGCCTCGCGTGCTTCTCGCTCCTTGCGCTTCCTTTCTAGGATGACCAAGTATCGTTCGCTTTTGGTCAGAGAAATTACGCTCGGCAAATTGCCGTCGCTTTGCAAGCCTTCTCCGGCGTTGGACGGGGGCCAAGGCTTGGATGGCGAAACGAACAAGCCCGGGGAATCGGGTGCTGGCTTCTCGGGAGACACGAAAAGACTGGGCGATGGCGCATCGGCCTGTGGTCTGGTTTCTGGGGTAGAGCTGCGCTGGGTTCGTGGCTTGAGCTTTCGCGGGCGAGTCGTTACAACGTCGTCTTCGTCGTCGTCGTCGTCGTCGACGTCGTCGTCGTCGTCATCGTCGCGCGCAGCCGTCGGAGCGTCGCCAGAGCTCTTGTTTAGTGCCTGGTGGGGGCTATCCTCGCGAACTTGCATTCGAGACGCGAGCTTCCCGCGTGGGCGGAAGATGTCTTCCTCTTCGTCTGAGCTGTCGGAGAGTTCTGGAGAGGAGTGGTGGTGGGTTGGAAGATGAGTGGCAGGCGTCCGGGTGGGCGTCGCGCTGGCGCTGCGAGAGCCGCGCTCTGAAGTGGGAGAGGAAGCCATTTTTGCAGGTCAATTGAGGTTTGCCGCGGTAGAGATCAAAGTAAAGACTGCCCCAGTTCCATTTCTCGACGTCGATATGGTTTATCCTCTTAAGAATTGGTGTTTGACAAGAAACGCTACGGCATGCTAAAGGTAACGGGTTAATTACTGGCACTGGGAATCCTTGATATGGTGGGGCGGGTGCGAAGACGCGTTGACGACGCGCTCTGTGTAAGTGGTGCTTTAGCGGCCTGTTAGCGCCTTCGTCAATGCAATGGGTCCACGTCGCGTGTGGCCCAGCCATTGCCATTTTCTTCAACCGCGGGGAGGAGGGGGGGGGGGGGGGGGGGGGTGTGCACATATAACCAGTTCCAGAAGGATATTCCACTAAAAGGTCATGAATATATATCGCATTAAACGGTATATCATTCCACTGCGTCCTCCATTGCTTCCCTCTTGAATGTCATTTCATTATAAATTTGCTTGCTACGGCGCTATCAGAAGATTGATACACAGCTCCTCCGTCTCCATTTCTCCGTCTCAATTCCTCGCTCTCTCAAGAGGTCATTTGCGGAAAGCAACGCTATGGGGGTAATCATAGTAAGGTCCCTCCCTACCATTAATTACCCCCTGATACTGAATGAATAAATGCACATTTCCATAACCACGCTCTCTCACTCGACAACGGCACGCTTTAATTATTGCGCGGACCCAATCAATTGGACCTGGCGGTATGATACCGGATGTAAAACTCGGTCTTTCAGCTTGAGGTGGCGCAGGACCGATGCTGGAAAGCTGGTGCCGTCCATCGGCATTACTTCGAAGTCGAGATTGAAGCGCTCGTGGCGGGTGTTCAGGTAAACCGTCTTCGTCCAGGTTCGAATTACATCTGGCTCTATGGCAAGCCGCCATGTGCTCTGCCAAGTGATGGTTGCTACAGTTTGTGAGTCTCTTGTTTCCTCGGGCTCCCCTTTCACTATCTTCCGACGGGCATTGCACTACTCACCGCCGAGTCTGTCGTCGTTGTGGTAGCGAAAGATAGTCCCATGGCTATCCCATTTTCCAAACCAGATTTCCATGGTGCGGAGCTTTGGCATTCGTCCAGCGGTAGCGCCCGCCTTCTTGAGCAGATTGTTGATGAGGACTGGGCTCTGATCGGGGTCTAGAAGCTCGGATGTCATCGCCAGTGACTCTAGTTTGCCCTAGGTCCAGAAGTCCGAATAACGGCAGATGGAAGGATTGAAAAAGTCCTTCGCGTCAATCATGAAAGAAGCAGACAAGTGCTCCAAACGCCTGCTCGCTTTTGCTATCACTTCGCCTAGCGTAGCCTTGTCATTTTTGAAGACCTCCATCCCGGCTCCATTGCACACGACAGGTTTAGGCAGATTCGCTGTCACGCCTTGTAGCCACCGAGCGTAGGGCATAAATTCTTCTTCGGCGTTCTCGTAGATGGTTAGTTCTTTCAGCGTGGCCGGAAGTGGTTGCTCGAATATGCAACATAATTCTGGACTGTTATGATTATTTTCCTTCGATACTCGGCTAAAACAACGGGATGAGCTGGGGTGTTGTGACTTACGATAGTAACGCCCAGGCCGCATGTTGGAGTAAAAAATCTCCGGTGGTTCGTAGATCAGCCGCTCAAGTCCTGTCAATCGTTGTAGGAGTCGAAGTAGTGCACCGGGTCGAATGGAGCGGTAGAACTGGCGTCGTAGAAGAAGCATCGTAACTGCAGGGACACGAGGAAGGGAACATGTCAAATAGCCGTCAAATCCCACAGATCCGAATATGAGTCTGAGAAGTGCGCAACAGAAGGCACGGTGCTCCACGTTGTTGATTGTACGGCGGCGACCATGTCGCCAGAAGTGCGACGGATTATGCCGTGCGTGAACCTCGCCCACCTCGTCCGCGTCGAAGAGATCCGTGTAGTCCGTTGGGGTAGACAAGTCTTTGAACAGGTGCGGGTGTTCCGAGTACGGATCGTGACCGAAATTGTGATCCATAAACACATGTTGCGAGTCGGAATCACTGTATACGCACAGCTCCAGCGCCAATCCTTCGGAACAGGTTTCCGACTTCCCCCAGATGCTCAAGGCCGCGAACAGGTCCCCCATAGCGCTGGTGAATATCTCATCGTTGTACTGCAATGTGGCGATACTCGCCGGGTATCGACATTCTCCATCCACACAGCCGTAAGGCAGCAGTCGAATCCGGAGCCAGACGTGCTTGACCAGCTTTCTCCTCAGGCCTTGCACGATATCTCTGAAGACCCGCAGGTCTTCTGGGAAGAGCGTGAGCCGTGCAAAATGTTTCGCCTCGAAGAAGGCTTGCCATTCTCGGCACACGGAGGCGAAAGCATTGGTTTTTCCGACATCGAGTCGCATTGCTGTCTTGTCGTGGGGAGCAGTTCGTTGGAAATCGTCCCACATGCGTCTCTCATCTTCGTCGGCGTGTTTGTAGACTTCGGGATCATGGTGCGCGACCAACTCGAGAATCTCGACCTTGACTAGGTCTGGGAAGTCGCTCCAGCTGTTTGGCCGGCGTTGGGGTTGGGGAAACATCCTCGGTCGCGACCAGGAACAAGAGCGCCCTGAAGGAGAAATAATTAAAAAGAAAAAGAAAAAGAAAAAGAAAAAAAGAAAAAAAGAAAAAAAGAAAAAAAGAACGGCAAAGAGAAGAGAGCTGTTGAGAAACGATATCAGTCCCTAAGGAAGGACGGCCGAGGAGGTTATCGGTCGGAAATCTATCGTCTGAAGAAGGAACCAAAGGCGCTGGTTCTGCATAGGTACCTTCCCTAGTTGGAAGGAACGGCAGGACCGAGGCAAGTCCAAGAAGGACCACCTCGACAATTCAGTTCAAGGTGTGGCGATACTCAACAAACCAAGCCAAGATACCACCAAGCCTCGTACCCTAGAGTATACAGACATCCATTGATTCTATGACCCCTCGAATCTATATGTGTACGTAGTAGTAGCAAGTAGTAGGTTGGCAAGTCGGTGGGTAGGAAGTAAGTAAGGTAGTAAGTAGGTGGGTAGGTAGGTACCTAGATAAGATGGGCAGGAAGAAAAGCCAAGGTATGAATCATATCCGTCCGTTAGGTCTCCAGCCAGCCCCTTTTCCCTCTCTCTCTGTCTCTCGAGCGTTTTTCGGGTATCGTTCATAAAGTAGTACAAAGGCGCCCTCCCCAAACAACCAATCCGCCGCTGTCGGCAGACGAATCCAACCAGACAGCCCCCTATCAGGTACAGGCAGGCATGGCTCCCTCCCATCCTCCCTGCCCCCCCCCCAAAGATCCAGAAAGTTTCTCGACGCCTGAAAAAAGATCAAGTTGCCCATCCATCCATCCGACACGTCCCCTTTTCGAATAGTAAGTTGTTGTAGCAGTAGTAGAAGCAGTAGAAACAGCAGTAGCAATAGTAGTCCGAACAAGCAGTGATACAGGGAGAAGCATGATGATCCAAAACAAACACATGCAAGCCACCATCTTCTGTCCGAAAAAAAGATGCCAATGCAATGCCGCGCACAAAGGGTTAGTAAAGCCAGCCCATTCCATGCCCTCTCGCATGATAACGCAAAACGCCGTCGCCATCGCCATCGCCATCCGTAGCCCCGGAACACCTGGGAAAATGATGCTCGCCAAGTAAATAAGTAGTATGCAGCCCCCTCGTTGAATCGATCGTTGGTTGGCCTTTGGTCATCAGCCAACTGCCAAACAGGAGTCGAGAACCCCATCGAGAAAGTCGCCGTCGTTGTCATCGGCCCCTTCCCACCACATCTCGTTGTCGATGTCCATCGGGTCGTCGTGGTGGTTGATGCCGTTTGGAAGAGTCTCGGCCTTGGTCCCATTCACGCCGCCCATTTCGACGTCCTCCCCGTCGGTCCGTCTGTCGCGTCCGTCGACCCAGGTGTAGTCATCCCAGTTCTCCAGCTCGCCTTCCCTGTAGTTGAAGATGAGCGACTCGGCGATGACGGGGAAGTTCGACAAGCCACAATCCCCCATTTCCAGTGCGATGCGAAGATCAGCCATGCCCAGCGGCCCCCTCTCGCTCGCCGCTTTAGCTTCTATCGGTAGAAGGCCGCTCTTGTCGCGTGTAACCTCGCCCCGTGTAAACGCCTCCTCTTCCCTTGCCAACTGCCTGTGGTACTTGTGGGTCTGAACCCATGCACCGTTGGGCCCAAAGCCGGCGTTACCCGAGTCCCCGGGGCCGTTACACCTCGTGCGGCTAAATATTGATGACAGGACCTCTTTGATGTAGGTCTCGGTGGCTATCGACATGAACTGCGCTGCTTCTGCCGCGTGGCCGGACACGAGGCCGGCATCGTAGCAGAAGGGCAGCATGCGAGCCTCGATGTTACTTATGTCAGGAAACTCGCCCGACTCGACCGCTAAAGGTTGCGCATATCGCTTTCGTATTTCCAAGTCGAAGTCTGCAACGGTCCAAGTTAGTGCAAGTCTGTTTCGAATAGGGGTTGGCAGGGCAAGGGCATGGGTACATACTCATCCGACTTAGACCACCAGCACTCGCTGGCACCTCGGCGGTCCTTGCAGGTTTTATCCGGCTCTGGTCCGTAAAGATAGAGTTGAGCGAATCATACGGGTCGAACTAAGGGCCCTGTCAGTATCCTGACCACAAGTCGCATAACACCAGAGAGAGGTAGGCGATGCCCTACGTCGTTATGTACAAGATCTTTAATCCTCCTCCTGTCTCGACTGGGGAGCTGCATGACATCCCCCTTCAAGCGACGCTCGGCCGCGTCGCCCGACACGGGTTTGTTCCCGGCGGTGGTCGAGGGCTTGTCGTTTGCGCTGACCCAGGGCGCAAGGCCCTGGTCGGGCATCTCGCGCGTGACATTCCCGTATATTGCTGCGATGAGCTGGTTGTGCAGGTGTTCCTTGGTGCCATCGGGCGAGGCGAGCAGGGGATCGACGCGCTCGCTGAACTCGGCTTGGTTAAGGCGGCCTGGAGGGGAGGGGGAACCGGGGTCAGCACGTTGACGACGGCGGCAGCATGGCGATTGGCGCGTGGGAAAGGCGACAGGGCATACCTATGAAGAACTGGGTGGTGGCTTCTTTGTAGATGCCCCATCCTTCTGCGCCGATGCTGGCCTTGAGGGCGGTATATATGGGCTCGAGGTCGATGCGGGCCGGTATTAGCTGGCTGGTCTTGGGCGTCTTCTGCAACGAGGGAACCGAGACATTGATGGATTTGTTGGCCAGGATCGGGGTCGTGAGGCTGATGGATGGCCGACTGCTCAGGGCAGCGGGGTTGATATCAACCATGGCGGTGGTGTTGTGAGCCTTTGCGATGCTTTTTGGGGGGGTGGTGGTGCGGCAGCGAGCGAAGCGCGGCCGGCGAGTTGGCGCTGTCGTGAGGGCCGCCGGCGGAGGGCCTCACAGTGCAACCTGGCCCGCGCCTTAGGGAGAGGCACTGTAAAATCAGTGCTAAGTGTGCGGCGTCAACGCAGTCGCGTGCAGAAAAGCAGCACAGTCGCGACGCGAAACGGGAATCATGGACGCATCAATGGATAGGCCGTGCTCATGCGATCACGGTTCTGAAGTCAGGTCGATGGATTCGGCATGCTGGCGCTGCCAAATCGATGGCGTTGTCCTCGGCCGGCCAAAATGGACGTGGTCTGGTAGGGTGTTCCAGAGATGCGGCGGCGGGTTTGAGTGTCGTTGGAATTTGCGGAGCCTTGCAGTGAGACAACGACCTAGTTGGAAGGAAGTGAAGAGCCGCCCGCAGGTGCTAGGTGGTGCTGGGTGAAGTGCCTGTCGGAGAAGGATACTTTGAAACGCACCACCCGCTGGCGGAAACAAAGGTACATGCGGGTATCCGCTGCATTCAGACAGTCCCACCTTCTCAGGGTTCGGTCCACTCCCCTCTTCCCCAGCGTGAACCCTAGCAGACACCCAGGCTCGGGTTAGGTCAGGTACAGGTACCTACCTGGTACTAATTGCTGTACTTACCCCAGGCTGGGTTTGGAGCACATTGCCCGCCTGTGCTGCACCGGGGTTCCTGCCCGTACCTGAGGTGGTACCTGATTTGCGGGAGCTTGCGTCGCGTCGCGTAGAATTCGTCCCATCCCCCCGCCAAAGGCGAACCCACTGAGCGAGCAGTATTCCGTATTCCATATCCCGTACCAGGTATCCGAACCATGCAAGGAATCCATGCCTGTACGGTGCAGTCGTCACTCGTCAATATCGCCTTGTCTTCCATAACGTACAAGTAGGCTTCCGCCTTGCCAAAACCGATCCAAGGCCGCTTCAGCCCGGGCGACGACGGGACTGGGAAAATGCAGCCATGTCTCAAGACCGCGGCCAAAGAGTGTCCAACGCCATCGACAGCCTCATTACGCATCTGATCCCCGTCGACCCCCGCGACGACGAGCAGACGATCCAGGAGCGGCACGATGCCTGCTTCGAGCTTGTGCGGTCCATCTTCGAGCGGTGAGACCCTGACACCACCCCTGACACCACCCTGACACCCGCCCTCGCACCTCACCCTCACCCCGCTGTCCAGGACGCCCGCTCATCATGTTGATCTTGTTCCCGCAGCCCTGGCTCCCCCGAGGTGTCGGCCGACGTGAACCATGCGTCCGACCTCATCAAGAGAAAGCTGATCCAGAGCAACCCCACCCAGGCTCTGCGCTTCTCGAACCTCTACACGCGGCTGCTGTCGCTGCCCGTTCTCAACCAGAAATGGGCAATACTGTACCTCCTTTACCAGCTGTCCGACTCCCCAGACCCGAACGAGCCCCTCCCGTTGAGCCCACCGAGACAGCCCCAGCAGCCGCCTGCCCAGCCACCCGCCCAGCAACGCCAACCACGATACGCAGAGAAGGAGAAATCCAAAGTCTTGACGCCTTCGCCAATACCAGAAGAAGACGCGATCAGCGAGGCGTTTGCCCCAGCAGGGCTGAAGAAGCTGCCCACGGAAAAGCCGAGGCACAGTCCGGACGAAGAGCCTCCAGTTGCTCAAGGTCCCGAAGCCTCTCCGACGAAGCCCGCGAGGGATGTTTCTCTCAAGTCCTTGCTCCTTGCGGACAACTCAGTCGACTTTGAGCCATCCGAAAGGGCTCTGCTAAGGGACCTACCTTTCACGCTCCAGGGCCTCTCCTCCACGACGCTCCCCTTTGCCGGGGAAACGACGCTAAAGCTTCCGACCACGCTTCCATCGCCCATCATATCTCTCTTGCACACTCTCGCGGAGCCGTCACTCCTGTACAGAGGACTCGGCACCTTCGTCAGTTCGCCCGCAAAGGGGCTGTTGGGCCAGAGTCTGCGAGCCGCCATCAACAATGAACTGCGCTCCTATCTGACCCTCGTAGCGACACTCGAAGGGCAGATCCGCCGTGCTCTTGCCTCCCTCGATGAATCTGCGCCCCGCGGTGGCATTGGAAAAGCCGGCGTGACTCTGAAACGCTGTGTGGTGTGGACCAGGGAAGCAACCATGGGCTTGCGATTGATGTCATTGATCGCCGAGGAAAGCAACAGCAAGCGAGGCGGGCAGTTGATCAGTCTAATTCACGGGTTTTCGTCCTCCCATGGTGATCCAGTTGTGGCTGCTTTTGCAGAGCGCCTTCTTGCCGACGTCACACGACCTTTCTATGACATTCTCCGGCGCTGGATCTACGACGGCGAGCTATCAGACCCCCACTTGGAGTTCTTCGTCAAGGAACAGAGCCCAAATAACGAGGACCAGCAGGAGACAAAGGCTAAAGGCCAAGCCAGCGTCTGGAACTCGAAATACGAAGTGGTCGATGCTATGGTGCCGAGCATCATGACTGCAGACTTTGCGCAGAAGGTGTTCTTGATCGGAAAGTCGCTGAACTTTATCCGTCACAGCTGTGGCGACAGTCAATGGGTGGAGGCATACAGCAAGACGTCTTCCAAGGAGCTCAAATATGGCGATACCGCGACACTCGAGACATGGATCGACGAGGCATACAAAACCACGATGCAACGTCTGATGCAGCTCATGAGCACACGCTTCCACTTGTTCGACCACCTGCAGGCGCTGAAGAACTACATCCTCCTCGGCCAGGGTGACTTTATTGCGCTTCTCATGGAGTCGTTGGCTGCCAACCTCGACCGTCCTGCCGGGGCACAGTACCGCCACACGCTGACGGCGCAATTGGAGCACGCCATCAGGGGCTCGAATGCGCAGTACGACAGCGACGAGGTCCTGAGGCGCTTGGACGCCCGTATGCTGCTGCTTAGCCATGGCGAGATTGGCTGGGACTGCTTTACCTTGGAATACAAGATCGACGCGCCAGTGGACGTAGTCGTCACGGAATGGGGGAACCGGCAATACCTAAAAGTCTTCAACTTCCTCTGGCGCGTGAAGCGCGTCGAGTTTGCCCTGGCATCGACCTGGCGCAAATGCATGACGGGCGCGCGAGGTGTTCTCCAAACAACTGAGGACAAGGTCCTCCAGATATGGAAAAGCACGCGCGGTGTGCTAGCCGAGATGATACACTTTATCGGCCAGCTGCAATACTACATCCTGTTCGAGGTCATTGAGAGCAGCTGGGCCGAGCTGCAAAAGAATATCCGCAAGGAAGACTGCACACTCGATGACCTGATCACGGCACACACGAAATACCTGACGTCGATCACGCACAAGGGCCTCCTGGGTGCGCGCCGTCGCCAGCACCACGACCCGCAGAAGGAGCTGGGCGAGACCGAAGACAGCAACTCGTACATGATCCAGCTCGGTGGGCTGCTCAAGATCATGCTCGAGTACCGCAGCAGCGTCGACGGGCTGTACAGCTGGTCCGTCTCGGACTTTACACGTCGCCAGGAGCTCGACGCCGCCCGGCTGGTGCGGAACAACAACAGCCAGCACCGGGCGCCCAGCCCGTCCAACGACTACGACGATCCAGACGGCTACGGCGACATGGGCGGCGGCGGCGGCAGCGGGGGCTTCGTTAAGTCCGAGTTCCCCGCCCTGCAGGAACGGCTCAAGTACCTGGGCTCAAACTTCCGGTCCAAGTTGCAGGTCCTGCTCGGCGATCTGGCCCACCAGCCCGACGTCGACATGCGCTTCCTGGGTGTCTCGATGAACTTTAACGACGTGTATCAGCCAGTGCGCAGGAAGGGCAAGTCCGCCGCTTCCGGGTCTGTGTCGGTGTCGCAGGCGTCCGGGGCCAATACGTCCAGAGCCTAGGGGGCTGAGACTGAACGAGGGCCCGAGTCGCCTACTTCTCCGTCGGCTGCTGGGTAACTAGCGGTTTGGTGCGGGGGGGGGGGGGGGGGGGGGGTTTGTTTGTTTTGTTTGTGGTAGGGGGTACGTACGACGATGATGATATTAGCGCTTGTGCAGGTAGGTAGGTATGTAGTACCCGGGTTTGGGGCTGGGAGGGATGGATGGGCTGCTGCTGCATGAATCAATGATTCTTCTGTAGGTACCTTGGTAGTAGGAATTTGCTATCGCTACCGCTGCGTGCGGTGGGACAAAAGTATAGGTGCATAAGGTAGTGAACAATGCTATGAGTGATGAGCCGTCCAGGCGAGCGAGTAACCGGCGTTGGAGAATCAGATGTTGATTGTGCAGTAACTGGTTGCGCTGGGCTAAAGAAAGATAGAAGAACCGGAGATGGATACGCGTGATAACCTGACAGGTGGAATGCTTTCCTTTTTTGACGATGTACACGGACTGAACTCTGTAAAGTAGCTCTCGGGCAACAAACAAGATAGCATCCTCACAAAAAAGAAAATCTACATGCCGCGTGAGTGTTCTTTTCAGGCTCATCGCACATGGTCCCCACTCGTGTTTACCTGGTAGTTAAATGTGATTTCCACAACTTGAAATGTCATACACTTCTTTCTAGCTTTAAGTTCGATTGTTATATACATATTCAATGTTGCCAAGCCAATCTAAATGCCACCCAGGCCTGTCCCACAACAGTACACGTCAGATACACCAACAAAGCAAACCCCCTTTTCCCTCAATCCACCACAAGATACAACAACAACAACAACAACAACAACAACAACACCAACAACCATCCATATCCTCCGCTGCGCCCACGCACCCCCTACGCCTCCATCGTCGCATCAGCATCCGCAAACGCCTCCTCAATCTCCTCCTCCTCGGCCTCAGTGGCCGGCGGCGCAGCCCACCCAGTCCCAGCCTGCAGCAGCAGCACAAGTAAGCACACGCCAGCAGCAGACCGGTACAGCACCCTCAGTGCGCCCTCGTACCCGGCCACGGCGATGGCCCTCTCAGCAGGGCTGAGGAAGTCGCGGTCCCACACCTCAGCCGGGCTGCCAATCAGCACGGTGATCATCTTCTCCCTGGCACGGGACACACCCCCACCAGCATTTCCACCATCCAGGCGCGCGAACCCGTCGGCCAGGGCGCCGCGCAGCGACCTAGCAAACACGCCGCCGCCGATAGCGGTGCCGAAGCTACCGGCGAACCCGCGGAACGTCGACAGCAGGCCCGTGACGATGAAGTGCATGTCGGGGCTCGACAGGTGCAGCAGGTGCGCGAGGGTGTAGTTGAGGGCGGCGCCGGTGAAGAGCCCGTTGAGGAAGATGACGGAGACGTAGAGGGCAGCGGAGGCGGCGGCGGTGCTGAGGAAGGACAGCCCGGCGAGGGCGACGGTGAAGAGCGCGAGCGAGACGAGGCTCGGCAGCCAGAAGGCCCCGGCGTGGCGCACGTGCAGCCAGCCGACCAGGAGGCCGCCGGTGCCGAAGCCCAGGTTGGTCGGGAGCAGGACGGCGCCGGCGACGGCGGGCGAGAGGCCCCGGACCGCGAGGATGAAAACCGGCGCGTAGAAGAGGACGGTCCAGCGCGCGGCCATGAAGCCGAACTGCGAGAGGCAGGAGAGGAGGATGCCGCGGTCGGCGAGGAGGTGGAGAGGGATGATGGGGTCGGTCGCGTGACGGGACTCGATGAGGAGGAAGACGGAGAGGGTGAGCAGGGAGAGGAGGAGCGGGAGGGGCTGGATTGTCCCCGATAGGCTGTAGAGGAAGAGGGTGATGGTGAGGGTCAGGGCGAGGGCGCCGGCGTAGTCGATGGTGGCGAGCTTGGCGCGGAGAGAGGCGACGGGGGATGGGTCCTTCGGGGAGGAGGTGCCGTGGAGGAGGGAGGCGGGCATGCTGAGATAGACGCCGAGGCCGGCGAGGACGCCGATGGGGCTCTGGATCCAAAAGAGGGCGCGCCAGCCGAGGGCGGGGAGCAGGGCGCCGTAGACGACGGCGCCCGTGGACAGGCCGATGGTGAAGCCGGCGTTGTTCACGCCGATCCAGAGCCCGCGGCGCTTGCGCGAGGTCAGCTGGATTACGAGGATCATGGAGAGCGTCATGATGCCGCCGCCGCCGATGCCGACGAGGATGCGGCCGAGGATGAAGACGGCGAAGGTGTGCGCCTGCGAGGTGACGAGCGCGCCGACCGAGAAGAAGAAGGACGAGAACAGGGTCATGACGCCTGGCGTGAAGATCATGGACAGCCGGCCGACCAGTGGTGCTACCGACGACATGGTGATGAGGTACGAGCTGGTGAACCACATGGCGTGCTCGTAGGCGTTGAGGTCGGCCGCGATGATGGACTGCGTGGTCGAGATGCCGCTCATGTTGCTTGCTGCGGGGTGTTAGTGATGAGGACAAGGCAGGGGGTGGAGGGATGAGCAGGGGCGCTTGCCTTGGAGGAAGATCAACGCCCACATGCTGAGGATGATGCAGACACCCCGTGCCCGGCTTATCCGCTCCTCGTCTTCCACCACGGGCTGATGGCCGAGGGACACGACATCGCGGGCCGTGTAGGAGCTGGCTGTCTCGGAGAGGAGGAGGGGTGTGTTCTCGGCGGCCGTAGCGGAAGTTGAGAAGCTCCCGTTGTCGTCGGTGGTGGTGGTGGGTACAGCCATGGTGTTGATGGTCTGGTTTGTTGTTTCCTTCCCGCCGTCCCGACCCTGCCGAATGACCACGTCCGTTCGTCGGGGGGGAAGGGAGCTCGCACTTGGTTTTCTTGCGAAGAGATCAAGGAAATAAAAGAGCGACGAAATTGGAGATTAATTATCCGTTGTCAGAAATAGCTAACATTTTTTTTTGTCACCATAACATGTTGAATTATATGGTGAAGATGGGTAAGGGAGATAATAACGGTCGAGAAGGTGTGAGATTAGATGAGACAGACACGCACGGCGCCGTTGGGAAATGGCACGTCATCCAATGCCCCGGGTGTTGGTGATTGGTAATAAATCCGCATCGCTGCAGGAACGGCACCTCCAACCCGCGCCAACACAAAGGGACCTCGCCTTGCCGTGCTTTGCCTCGCCAAGCACAACCGCACCTTCCCACTCACAGCTTTGACAGAGCGGCTCTTTCCCTGGAGAAAGCTGCTGGTGTTCCATTTGCTTTCTTTCATACCTGGTAACCCCCACGCTGGCTGGCCAGACTCGAGGCAGCCAGCTGCTGCTCATCCCTGTCTTTCCTGCGGATCTAGCCTTTATATAGCCCGAAATTCGGATTTCAAAATGGAATGTTTGCAACGGCCCAGGTCGTTGATGGTCCCCTTCGACGTTGGATCGACAAACCTTGAAAGAATGGACGTTATGTACCGGGTAGTGTGAATTGTAAAGTGCGTATTTGAAGTCTACCTTACCATACGACCCTAACCCTGCAATGTACCCGGATTTTTGAGTTTGATGCCAAGAGATCTGCATCCCGCTTCAGTTCCACTGCCCCAGCTTCATGACTTGGGCCGCCGGCCGGTCAGCCTGGGAGTTAAACCCCTCCAATATTGAAGGAAGTTGGTTGATCGATCACGGGTTGGTTTCTGAACGACAACAAACAACTTTTACCGAAATACCATTCAACCATTTGTCTCAAAAGGAAGAAACGAAAAAGAGCAAAAAGAAAAAAAAAGGAAGAAGAAAAGAAACCGCTCCCACGATGCCCCTAAAAGACTCATACCAGCTGCCCGCCGCGGCGGACATGCACGTCCACCTGCGCAACGCCCCGGGCCCCATCGCGCAGCTGGTCACGCCGACGATCAGGCAAGCGGGCGTGGACTGCGTCTTCGTCATGCCCAACCTGGCCCCGCGGCCTGTCGTGTCCGTGGCCGAGGCCCTCGAGTACAAGCGCCAGCTGCAGCTCATCGACCCGGACGTCACCTACCTCATGTCGCTCTACCTGCACTCCAGCGTCACCCTGGACGAGATCCGCGCGGCCAAGAAGGCCGGCATCGCCGGTGTCAAGGCCTACCCCAAGGGTGCCACCACGAACTCCGAGTGGGGCGTGGTCTCGTTCGAGCCCTTCTACGAGGTCCTCGCCACCATGGAGGAGGAAGGCCTGGTCCTCAACCTCCACGGCGAGGCCCCCTGCAGCTGCGCCGACGGTGTGACTGTCATGAATGCCGAGATGAAGTTCCTGCCCGTGCTCAAAGACCTCGCCCAGAGGTTCCCCAAGCTCAAGATTGTGCTGGAGCACTGCACCAGCGCCGACGGAGTCGCGGCCGTGAAGTCACTCGGCGCGAATGTCGTGGGCACCATCGTATGTGCTTTTGGTCTTATCCCTGAAAACCCCTTTTTGCCATTACGAGTTAGCATACTAACCTTGCGTGGCGAGACAGACGGCCCACCATCTCGCCCTGATTGTCGATGACTGGTCCGCCAATGTGGTATGTCGCTTTCAGCTCGTCTCCAATTACCGCAAACCGATGCACTAACAAGTTAATAGAACAACTACTGCAAGCCGTCGGCCAAGAGCCCCGAGGACAGGCGGGCCCTGCTCAATGCTCTGATCAACAGCAACGGGAAGTTCTTTCTCGGAACAGACAGCGCGCGTACGCAGCCACCTCTACCCGAAGTCCCCAAACACGATACTAACAAACCCCCCCTCCATCATAGCCCACGACATCAGCGCAAAGAAGGGCAAGGGCAACACCGCCGCCGGCGTCTTTACCCAGCCCTACGCCATAAGCTACGTAGGTCACCATCACAAAGACAAACCCTGGCCTCACAAAGCTAACAGCCCCCCAGGTCCTCACCGCGCTCGAGGAGGCCCTCGAGAGGGGCGATATCAAGGACGAAGCGGCTATTACCCAGGAGACCCTCAGCGGCTTCTTCAGCGAGTACGGCCGCGCCTTCTACGGCGTCGCCCCCGCCACCCGACAGGTCCTCCTGAAGAAGGACGGCCAGGTCATCCCGGAGTCGTTCAAAGGAGACGGCGCCGAGATTGTCCCGTTCCGCGCGGGGGAGAAGACGTGGAGCGTCGAGTGGTTGTGAGGGTCGGTACAGCGGTGCAGGGAGGATAAAGGTCAAGGGCATTGCATATAAAGGAAAATCTTTGTGGATATTAAAAAGGAATGTGTTGTCTCGAATGGATGCAATGCTATTGATAGGTATCAGGTAGCTTTCATGGCGGTTGTATATATCGTCGCCAAGATGAGGATAGGGTCAAAGCGGAGCCGACAGGGACAGGGGCAAAAGCACAAACAAAATCAAAATCAAAATCAAAATCAAAAACAAAAATACATACAACACCAGGGATTCGCTGGTGGTCACCCACCCAACTACTAGTCTGGCGGTCGCTTGCTTATCTAGGGCAGAGCGGACGGGATGCCGAGTTCTCAAGTGCCTATGGTCGTATGTGCAAGAGTGGCCTTGCTGCATGCTTTTTATTGTGCTTGGGGTTCCCGCCCGGAACTGGAGTTACATCAGGCCAGCACCAAACCGGTTGATGGCAAGGTAAGAAGCTGTGGAGGCATGTAAATCAAATGCCTTTGCGCTCAGTAAACAATTCAATGCTGTAATTACTGTATATTTCCGCCGTGCTCGAGGCTCCGACTGGACAAGTCTCAAATACGTTACCTTGACTTAAGTCACTATCTTACGCCACTGTCTTCATCACTGGCTTGGTCACTGTCCTGATCACTAACCTCATCACTGTCTTCCCCACGCTCAACCTCGTAGTCATCAAGACCCGGCGGGCTGCACAGCTCCAGATCCACATCATGGTCGCATGTCTCCCGGCTAGGACCTCGACGCACCTCCTTCCCAGCCCGTATCAGTCGGCGCATAATTATATCGTACTGATTTCCATCTCCAGCACAGCCGTCATCGCAGCAATCTATGCGAGATCAACGGGTGGACGGGTTGATACTCGAAACATTAATTGCCAGGTATACCTACCTATTATATACATGTAATTCACGCGATGATTGTTTGTTTTCGGAGAAAGGAGGTTATCAGCACACAGGCCCTCAGTCTTTGAATATCTAGCTACCTCCAATGGTACATGTGCCTGTATTCAAAATCAATAAAAAGATGTGATGCAGGAGAAGTTGGTTAACGTTACCAGGTATTTACAAGAATTAAATGATTGACCATGGGAGCTACCAGACCTGTCATGGTGGAGCTTGAGATATACAAGCGTGTGTGACTTTTTGTAAACGAACCGTATACAACCGTGTTTGGATTTGAAAAACAAGTAGATGAGTGAATCTTGGGGGAAAAAAGAGAATGAGATATAGCGCAGTGACACTATGACGTTCCTAGTACAACTCTACATTACAAAGGTCTTTAAGCTCAGGCACTATAATGTTTTATCAAGTTTTCTCAGATCAAGCAAGACAGGTAAGTCACGGATATGTGCTTCGATAGGTAAGTATGTACCGGTATATACACCCTAGGTATCAAAATATCAACAGCCCCATCCACCACCAGCTTACCAAGAAACCAGCTAACTAACTAACTCGCTCCAACCAACATCGACTCAGACTAACTAGGGGGGTATCTCGTTTTAATCTCACGCTAGACAAAGACAAATCATGAAGCAAATCATCAACGGCTGTTTCTCCATAACACCGAGCACAAAACAAAAAACAACAACAAGAAACACCCAAAACCCCTTCAATCCTGCAAAATCCTCGTGTCCAAAACCTGGCGTTCCCAAGGTGGCACCTCGGCCTCCCCCTCCCCCTCGCCCTTTCCAGCCGCCCCCATGGTCCCTTTCCTCCCCCCCAACCCCTTATACACCTTCCCAAATAACCCCCCACCAACACGACCCTCCTCTCCCGGGCCATCATCCCAACCCTTCCCCCTCCTCCCCCTCTCCGCAACCATCTGATCCAGATCCGTCTCCCCGCCCTCCGCGACCCTCCAACTCAAGGCCCCCCTCTCCGCGTCTCCAGCCTGCATCGCCCCAGGGTCAGCATCGACCAGCGTCCTCGCGTCTTTCACGGCGCTCAAGAAGACGGGATACACCAGACTCCCCGCCATGAGAACCACCACCACCACAAAGCTCGTCCTGACGCCTCCGCCCCCCTTCATGACGGCCCACGACACAAACGGCCAGAACGCCGGGCCTGACCCGCCAACAGTCAGCCACGCAGCCGCTCGCTTGGTCCGCTTCCCCTGGCCCCTCAGCCCCAGCGAGAAGATGAGCGGCCACATGGGTCCCTCGGCCAGGAAGTACAGGACGATTGGTATCGCGATCAGACTCGGGTTATCTGCAGGTTTAGGCATGGCGACGGCGATGAGCACAAAAAAGGTCGACAGTGTGGCCGAGGCGAGGAGCATTGTTCTGGGGGTGGGGATGTAGCGCTTATCAGGGTACTTGACTGAGAGATAGGCTAGCCCGCCAGCGGTGAATCGGCTGACCGCAAAGGCAGTGTGTGCGATGACGAGGAAGTTCAGCACCGACATCGGGAAGCCTGTGGGACGGAAGGGGTTGCCCTCGGCTTCGGGGGGAGCAAACACGGTGATCAGGTCCGAGAAGAATATGCTCATGTTCTCTTGCGCGCCCATGTACATCCACTGCGATGCCACAGCCAGGACGATGCACCATGTGCGCAGCTCTATTCCGCCGATGGACCGTTTCTTCGGATCAACCGGCAGGCGGCGGGCGAGCCGGCCGAGCTCGCGGTCCGAGACTTCAGGAAGAGGCATGTAGTAGAAGAAGAGAGCGAGGAGGACGCTGAGGAGCGTGACGGCGAGGTATGTCCATTGCACGTCGAGAAGAGTCAGGGTGCTGCTGGCTTGCCTCGATTCCATCCGCGGAAAGAAGACGTTGTTGGCAAGCAAGCCGCTGAGGACGCTGCCCACCGCTTGCACGCCCTGCGCGAGGAGGAGGCGGGCGTCGGCGTACTCTGGGGGACCACAGAGAGCCAGGAAAGGGTTGGCTGATGTTTCGAGAACAGCAATGCCAAAGCCAACGACGAAGCTGCTGACCATGAACCCGGCGTACGAGTTTAAGACAGCGCCGGGCCAGAACATGATAGTCCCAGCACCGTAGATGAGCAGTCCGACGATGAATGTTGCTTTGAAACCGCCTACGGACTCGGGTTGGCCGCGGGTGCGCCGTTTGGAGCGGTGATGCTCGTCGTGCCGGAGGAGCCATTCTCCAACCAGAAGAGGGCCGAAGAAGTAACCGGCGCCAAAGTAGACACTGGTTAGGCCTAAGGTCTGAGCGGTTGACATGTTTGCGATGTTGGCAACCACGTTGTTCAGCGTGTTTAGTAGGCCATAAGAAAACCCCCAGAGGAAGAAGAGGATGCTGACGATGGTGCAGTACTTGAACGACTCGCCTGTCGACGTCTTCAGCATGCTCTTTGGCCTCTTCATGTTGACGAAGCCAAAATATACAGAGTTGTCCGAGCATGAGTTCCGCTGACCGTTCTGGAACAGGAAAGATTTTCTGCTGTGTTCTGTGCCTCCATGTACGGTCGAGCCGTGGGTCACAGCCGTGTTCGCGAGGAAATCTTCCATGGTGATTTCCGCTGATTCTCTACTTTCGTGAATTCGAGCCGATGGCGGCTCCTGCGGAATAGTCGACAGAGGCTCATCAATGGCAGTAACCGTGTTGTCGATCTGGCTGTTGTCGCATTCATCTGGCTTCGAACTGAGGCTGGTGCTCACATGTTGCATGTTGAGAGGCTGTTTGCTGCTCCTCCGAGTGCCGTTTGGATCGACAACCATGGCGGGAAGAATCTTGATGATCAAGGGCTTGAGAGTCGGAATGCAGGCGCAGATTATGACAACGTTGACCTCGACAGCCGACCACATGAGCGACAGAGAAGCATTCCAGGGAAACCCAACGCTCTGGCCAAATACGGCCGATGGGTCAAGGCCGATTGCTTGCTGGAGGTAGTATATTCTGACCACATCGACCACCGTCACAAAGATGCCAAGCGTGAAGGTGATAACCAGGATCGTTTTTTGCCGTGGGGGCAACTGCATGCCCGTCAGGACAGGGATGGGCAACGCCAAGATTGCCAGGTCCGTCACGATGTTCACAGGGGCCGAGCATATGAATTCCGTAAGAAGTGGGATGCAGTGATACGTCTGGACGTTGATGTCCCACGCGGCGGATATTGGTTGGCATTGGAAGATGTTCATGATGGTGAGAATAGTGCCGGCGACGTTGCCAATAGCCAGAGTGGCCCAGGAGCCCAGACGGAGGAGTTTTTGAGTATTTTTCGCCAGTCGAAGATAAAACACCAAGATGGAAGTCTTGGTGGCCATAAGCGCAGGATTCTAATATGACGTATTTTAGAAGGACCCGGGAAAGTGGCAGTTACGGCGGGCTTACATATAGAATGGAGAAGACATATTCGCACATCCTTAACCAGGGCTTATCGGCGGCGTCGATGTCGGCATCGTGGCGACCGAGGCCTTTCGTTGTTCCCAGGTTGATGGTGAGGCCCAAACCGACAGCAAGAAGCCAGGCCAGCATGATGATGTAGTCGTCCCACGCAACTCGACGGACGATGCCGATACGTGTGACCATTCTTGCAGCCACAAACACGGTGGCCAATATCATGGTCACGGTGGTGACGGTGAAGACGGCCGGCCCTCGATCCGGGAGGCCATCTTGCGTCTTGACCTCCATCTCTGATCAAAGCACCTCGGGGCAGGAACTAAGACGCCTCGTCGATACCAGCTATGGGGGTTGCCAGCGATGTGTGAAGTCTTCGTGTCGCCATCGTCGTTCAGGTCGAAACATATAGTAGGCGGCGTAATAATGCTGGGACGAGGAGCTGTATTTTGACCGCCGGCAATAATCCCATGTCTACCTGGTAGTGACTGATCTCCGGTGTCGAATATCTTTTTCCCTTGGACCAAGCCCCTATTTCCGACTGGCAATGCGGATTTGTACAACCCGTGGACGGAAGAACCGTGTAAGGATTTCCCGCCCGAACCTGCGGGTTGTAGCGGGCTGCTGGGCTTGGGTCGCTTAAACGCGGTGGTGAAGCGAGATCGATCTCAATGAGACTGAGCACGGCCTCCTCACAGAGCGATGTGTAGAGGAGGGCAAGAAGTTTTGGACGAGCTCACTGCCATGCCATGCCAGTCAAAGATCTCACGGTTGCGGCCAGGTTTGGTTTGGCCTTTGGATGACAAGAGAGAAGGTTGAGAAAGGGAGAGTTGTTATTGTTGCAATTAACAAGAAAGCAGGTAAGCACCTATGAGCTGGCAGCAACTGGAAAAGCTGGCAAGGGCTGGAGGCTGGATCTAGGGCTGTGCCTGGGCCTCCGCCACTCACCGCTTCAGCAACCAACAAATAGGTACCCAGGTAGATAGGTTCTGATCACCGTTGGGCAAAAAGACACACGAGCCGGACGGACCGATCAAAAGCCCAGCAGGGCACAATGCGTGATTAAACCGACCCACGGATCTGGAAAGACAAACTGCCGCCTCGGAGAAGTGGAGGCGTGATTTTTAGGTGATGGCAACGGGTTAGTGTAGTGAGTCTACAGGCAGAATTGGAGAAGGCATGCCAGATGGCGCCGTGAAAGTCGGGGATGGATGGGGTGGAGAGGGCGCGAGAGCAGAGCCATGCCATACCATGCTCATCGTCTGCCAAGAGAGACCAGCGAGCCGATGACATCGTGGACCCCAGCGAATCAATGCAACGACGCACCCGCCGCCGGCAGTCCGGATCCGGTACGGTGCGTGCTTCCTGCTGCGTGCTGCCTGCTTGGTGCGTGATGCTGCCAATACTTGTTGGCATGTCTTCGCAGCTGCCGGTCATGTCATGGTCTGTCCAGTGACAGCCCGAGAAAAAATCATGAAAGAGGGCTGACTGAGCCGCTGTTGCAGGACGCTTGACTTGATCAGTTTGTCAAGCTGACATCACTCAAGAGACACGGCACCTCGAGCCAGTTTCGGCCAGTCCGCCATCAATTCAGGACATGTCAAAGAAAGTTAAAAAAGACATACATGAAGGGTGCCTCCTCGATGCTCTTCTGGGGCGTCATGGGGTGCTTGGGACGTGGAGTCGAGACAAGATCGTGACAAAGAAACGGGGACCAAAACATGACGACAGCAGGCGGCAATGCTTCGATGCGGCGGGGTGGCGGCAGCGGCAGCGGCACCGCTCGGTTCGATCGAGAAAAAGATGGAGAGATGCGCTACTCGGCAGCGTGGCCGAGAGGCCCGAGGCTCGTGCGTGCGTTCAAGAAAAGAAGAAGGGGGGAGTGACTATTGAAAAGAAGAGCGGTTCGCCAGCTCCTCTTCGGTCGAGGGAAGCCGAGCAAGAATCCAGCCAGCGACGTCATCACATCGAGATGGTCGGTCTCGCAATGCTCCAAACCTGGTTCAAATGTACCAGTTTGGGAATTGGATATTCCGGGCGATGAGTCCTGTAGATCAGGAAAAGGCGACAAAGAGACGTCCTGAAATGACCCGAGTTTACAGGATACCTAGGTAAGTCGAGAAATCGAGGTGCCTCCTACCGTTGTAGCCCAGTAAATGCAATCGGTGCAACGAGGAATCGCCAAACGCCAGAACAGACAGGGTTAGGGTTACATACAATACAAGCCCAATCCCGTACCTGGATTGAATGATTGCATTTCTCATCTTGTTTTTCCAACAATGCTTGTTTGAGAGGAAAGGTTAAACCATCCGATCACCGATCTGCTCGTCCCATAACCCATAACACATGTCACTCACTCCACACCATCCACCAACCGCCATGCGACGTTGCCGAGAGTGCCCTGAATGCTTGGTGGGTGGTGGGTGTGAGCGGTGATCAACGTCGATCCCCGCCCAAAGCAAGTTGCATATCAACCAGCCTGGAAATTTCACAAATGCACCACTTCCTCCTCAGTGCCATCAACATCAAGAACCAAGTACCTTCGATCTCGTACTACAAAATTACATCATGCAGATAGCAACACATTGCAAATGCACCGTGATCAAATTTACAAAAAAAAAAAAAGGCCTACCTTCCCCCCTTCACTTTCATTCGAGACCAACACTCCAGCAACATGGAAGTCCCCCTCCACTTCTCCGCGTCAAGCAAAGCAATAACAGAAAAAATTCCCAGTTCCCCGGATCTCGGCGACTGTAGTATTTATGTATGTCTGACTCGGCGGGGCGTAGTACTGCATTGTATGTCTTTGATCACACCGGGGCAGCAAGAACAACACAAGACATGTAAAAAAAAACCAATACGTATGACCGGCCCGCCAAACCGGGTGGGTGGGTTCCGCCGAGTGAAGAGCCGACCACCTACAGGATATGCATCCTCCAAAATGAGGGGGTGGTCGGCCGTTGAGTGAGCGAGGCGTTAGAGTTTCACACACCATACCATATCATAGCCGGCGGTGAGCGGAACGAGAGAGTGACTCGGTGTGTGTGTACCTATGTGTGTCTGCTCCGCTGGTTTTCGTAACCCGTATTATTTCCAGTCCCGTTCAGCGGCTTGGCAAGGAATCCCATGCATTGCAAAAGTCCCATCACACAACTGCCAGGAAGGTCCAGTCCGGCTATCTACCAAAAATCCCTCACCACCTCCACCAGCAAACAAATACAGGGTTTTATGGTGTAGTTGGTTATCACGTCAGTCTAACACACTGAAGGTCCTCAGTTCAAGCCTGAGTAAAATCACATGTTTTCTTTTTTGCCTTGCTTCCCTAACAACCTCGAAATCGCTGGTTGTAGGTTGGTTGACTTGCTTCCCCTTTTTGCTTCTTATTTTTTTCCCTGCAACACTGTCCATGTTTCAGGAGGAGAGAAACGAACGAGAGAAGGGGCTATCTCGTTCAAATTAGCAACACAACAACCGCCGTCACCAAACCAGACCACGGACTATAAAACCTCAACCTGCCTCACTGCTCGTGACAATATAGAACACAATGAGAATGAAAATGCCAGCTTGCAAGTCCGCTGATGATGCCGGTAGGTTTTACACAAAGTAACACCCCAAATCTCGCAGACCTTACCAACGTAGCATGATAGTTTGACACCGATAGAAGAGACCAAACAGCCCCGCTTGACACCACTGATGATATCGAAAACTCAAAAGATCCCAACCGCTCATAATGCCTGATGCAGTGTTGTCTCCATGTTCATCATAAAATGCGACACAAACAGAGACACACACACTAGCACCAATTTGTGCTGATTTCCTTCCCCTAGCCAATCCTAAAAAGTCCATCCATATTCCAACCTGCTTTACAAGCCCTCATAAACATAGAGGGATGGGCAAAGGCCATGATCCCTAAGAAATAAACACTTGTACCCACCCACCCACCTTCAACCCCGGCCCTATTCATAAAGTTCATACCGCAAATATCCATCAACTTCCTCTGCATCAACAAAAGAAAGCTCAACCACTCGCACTTCCCCCAGTAAGGAAGAAATCCAACTCACTGCCCAGCCCCAGAGCTGACTCGTTCTCAGCCAGCTGTTCCAGCAGACTCAGAAACGGGTCCTTTTCCTCCCCAGGGGCGCCCGTCCCTGCGCTCCTCCCGCTCGGGCTTGGTTGCATCGCGGCCGGGCCGCCGCCGCCGCCACCGCCGCCCGGTCTGCCACCTTCGTCGCCGTGCCATGGTGCGGGACTTGTGAATGCATTGGTTGGGATGCCGCCAAACATCGGGTCATAATTTTGCTGCTGTTGGTGTTGATTTTGAAGTTGGGAGTGGGCGCTGTCGTTATTGTTGTTGCTGGGTCTTGGTGTTGCGTAGTTGAATGACGAGGGGCTGAAGGGCGCGGCGGGCATGATTGACATCTCGTGGTCGAGAGCGGAGGTATTGGGGTGGAATGCAGATGCTTCATCGATCGAGTTGTGCATGTTGTTGTTGTTGTTGTTGCCATTCAGGTGAGAGGTTCGGTCGTGGAGTTCGTGGTGTGGCATTGTGAGAGAGGCTGGGGTGTGGAGTGTCGCAAATGATGATTGATGACCACCAAACGCGCGGTGTGAAGGTGATGGTGTTTGGAGTGAGGAAGCCGACGTGTGGCTCATACTGCTGGCCGATGTTAGAAGGGTTCTGAGGTCGGGTCTTTTGCGACCTGGAGGTGCTGTGTTTTTGCGTTTGAGGTTCGGGCGACTGCTTGAGCTGGTGTCAATGCTGTTGGAACGCGGTGCGTACAGATCGTGGCCGGGGTATGTGTCGGTGGTAAAGTCCACTACGACATCGGAGAGACTGAGGTTTGCCGCGTCGAAGCTGAAGGTTTGGCCTTCGGGGCCGCCAATATTCGCGTATCGGTCAAAAAAGTCTTCTAGGTGGAAAACAGGCGCATACCGCATGGGGTTGTTGGCGAGGCTCTTGACGAGTTCCGAGTGGGCTATGTAGATTCCCTGGAGGGTCTCACGCTGATGCTGCACACTCGCCCATGCATATCGTAATTCACTCAGTTGCTGCATCTCCCTTGATAAAAAGTCGGCAGATGAGCTAAAGACGTTCATCTCTCCAGTGTTTCCATTTCTGCTGTAATGCGCGCCGTGGATATGGACAGTTCCGGCCGTGCAGATGCAATAGCCCACAAAGGCAGGCCACTCGATGGAAGCGGCCTGCTTGCCGAGCTCCACAAGCTCGGCAATGGCATTCGCGTGCAGGAAGCACATGTTGGTCGCTTCGATTTGCCAGGACTGATGCTGGCCGGACCCAGCCAGCTCTGCGAGGTCAATTGGGAGGAATGGTCGGTAAATAAGGCAATGGACCAGATGATAGATAAGCTTGCTCAGCACAAGCGCCGTCGAGTCCGTCTGGCCAAACAGTGTGTCCAGACTGGAGAAGACGTCTTCGGCCCCAGAAGCCCATATATCCAAGTCTTGTCGGATCTTGGAAAGATTGGACAGCGAGTGCCATGGGAAATGGGAGTCACCCTTGACACCTCCGGCAGCAAGGTACCGATTCGTCGTACCCAGGATGCGGCTGATGTCGATGAGCATCCCGCTGCTTCCTTGGGACCTCTTCCCACTGCCCTGGAAATACTGCAGATTCGAGCCGCTCTGGAAGAAGTCCCCTTCGACGGATAGCGACGCGGGACTGGGCGACCAGCATGGGAGCCTCAGGAGGATGTTTTTATCGCCAATCAGAGACGGGCGCTTTGACCCGCATGCCATGAATCGATCGAGGAGGTAGCAGCTCCAGAAGAGCTTCCTTCGCATTTCCCGTTCGACTGGCGTAACTCGTGCGTTGATGTCGATTTCGCGGTGTATCTCCAGAGCCAGACCCATACCCACAGCATTTGCTGTTGGAATTCGTTAGCGCAGTTCGAGGTTAGCATGCATAGGAACAGGTGCCGTACTCAAGAGCATGTATGCCTTTTTCCCCTTTCCAGCAGCTGTGAAGGCTATCACGAGGAGCATCAAAGCCTGCAGGGCATCCACGGATGGCTCGTCTGTATCTATGTCTGACCTCGCCTGGGCCGCGTACTCCTCACTGAGCTTCACCGCAGACTGGTAGCCACCAGGATGAGGCGTGTATCTGGAAGGTTAGTGGGGACTCTTGTAGTCTATGTGCAGTAAGGTAATCTTTACCTAGCAGCTACTGCAGATATCGCATGCAGCAAATATATCGGCACCTGGTTTAGCTGTAGACGTTGCCGGAGTGTCGATTCGTCCAAGATATGGAAGGGTTTGGCGTGGAAACGTGCAAAGTAGGTGTCAAGCAAGGCATCGGGCTGGACCCCAGGGGACGGCTCACTAAACACAGATTATCAGCCTTGTTTTTGACATTGCCTGAATCTTGGCCAGGGGTCGAAAACGGTGAAGGCTTGGCTTCAACTCACCTAGGTTGAGTAGGAGAGGGTGTAGATAACTCCCCCACTTCCTGTTCACGAGTGGTGTGTGCCGAAGAATAGTCGGGCTTGCCTTCGTCCGCGCTTGTCCTCATAGCTGACGCGCCAGGTGGTGAGTCGTCTGTTATAACGATAGGGTCGTTTTCTGTCGCAGGCGTCCCCGATTCTGTCTTCTCCTTTTTTAATCGAGCCTCGAGCCCGTCTACTCTCTTGAGCAGGGCTTCCAAGACATCCGTCTTAGGCCCTCTCTTTTTTGGAACAGCATCTAGAACCACCATAAGCGCTTGAGCGTAGCTGAAATCTCAACGTTGACTGCCTACCATAAATGCATGGACATTGGAAGACCTGGCATGCCTCACACGCAGGCCGAAGGCGGTTGCACTTGATCTAGCTCACAGAGCCGAAGGTCAGCTACGTCTCGTAATGTGCGACGACTTTCGTCTGTTCCAAGACTTGGTTGCTAGTTCTCGTACCTTGCGCTTCCGACATGACTTGCAGTTCATGGACTCGCGTGGTTCATTGCTCAAGCGGCGCGTTGGCAGCCGCTCGATGCCAACCTGCGGACGAGACATTGCAAGCGGATGCAGTCCTGGAAGAGCAGCCCGGGGCGTGTATATCTGCACCGTCATCACCAACAGCTCGTAGAGGATCTGCCACCAGGAGTTAAGAAGTGTTGTGGGGGATCCAGTCCAGGTAGTCCCAGATTGTCGTAGTCACTGTATATTATCCAGCATGGTCCACCCTAGAGGCTATGTGGTTCTGCTGGGCCAGGAGAGAGGATGATATGGGCATCGAGCAGATGATCGATAGCCGTCTGACGTGGTGTTTAGTTCAGATTTTGCTGATCATAAGTGGCACGCGGCAAAGGGCCACCAGAGATGAAGTACCGACAGGACTCAACATCGAACAGGCTATGATGTACTAGTGAATGGAGAGAGCCGTCCACAGCAGGGTCCCTCGTGATGCTAAGACAACGTTGGTATACTGGCGGGATCCTCCGGCACTTCGGCCACCTGAGCGCCAGGCCAGATGAAGCGTTGGATCCTGGGTGTTGGCCAGAGTCTGGAATGGGTCGAGTCCAGCCGGGTTCCGGGGTAGCCTTGCAGACTGGGGATTGGGGGCACGTAGGGGTGGCGCCGGAGGGTCTGACAAGGGCCGAATAGCTGGCTAGGAGGTGTGTATATGACAGGAGGATGATGTGGTTGACTGCCTCGAATCGCCTGGCTCAGTGGCTCGAGGTTGCCAGCGCTCAGGAGGGAGCGGAAGACAAACACGACAACGCGGTCGGTACCACGCTCACTGGTGAGCAGTGTAGGTTTGTATGTATGGTTGGGACCGGGAGTTCAGGTGTACAGAAGCTGGAGATAAGCAACCTTGGTCCTGGCCTGGATTCAATCGTAAGGCTCTCCCTCACATTCATCCCTGAGCTTCGAATGGGGTAGGTTGATGGAGGGACTCCATCCACACCGATGAAAGTGAGGAGTCCTTTCCAAAGCACGTAGTACTCCGTAGTCTCCACCACTGCCAGGTTGTAACCCGTACAGAATAGCAAAAAAAAAACCGAGCTTGGACAGCAGGATCGACGCTTGGCTGGTATCCGTCCAGGGTCCCAGCCACAGCTTCCCGGTTGGTGTGTAAGGGTCCAAGAATTGCTTGCGTATGCTGCCCACCCTATCAAGAGACTCGAACCAAGAGGTCTAGCTGGCCATAGGTCATTTTTAACACGCCGCTCAAGGTGAACAGCTGCGTGATATTATGGTACGACGCTCAGAACTCGCAGCCCCGAGGGGAGAAATGTCCAAGGTTGAAAAAGAACAGAAGGGCGCATCAAGACTAGCGCATGGTACTAATCGTGGAACAAGTACATGTACATCGGATTTGCGGGCTAATGCAAAACTTCCAGGTTGGTAGGGTAGGGGAGGGAGGAGGGCCCCATCGACCGCTCAAGTTGGGATGACGGCTTGCGCTCTTTGGTGCGGGGGTAAAGACTGGGGAACGAGGAACAGAGAGGGGAACGCGGTGGATGGAGGTGGGGAATGGATGGATTGGGACTGGGATCGTGAGAACAGAGGCCCGGGTTTGGGGCCCTCTTCGAGGTGACATGGCATGGGAACATGGGAACTGCTGCGAGAACAGCTGGATGAGGTAAGATAGACTCGGGAAGGGTTTCCGTTTCAGTCTGTCCACCGCAGTCGCTTGTCCATGCCATCCATCGCCCTGCTCTATGCTCTGGTCGCTCTGGTACGGATTCTCCCAACTTCACGGTCTGCTGCTGCTGACGAGCTGTGCTGGAAAGTCGGCTGCCCGACGAGGAGAGAAAAGGGGGGCGTGTCTGTCTGGAGGGAGCTACCCTGGAACACGCCAAACCTGGGGAATCCGGGGAAGCTCTCGAGACTGTCTTCCAATTTCGGTGGTATTCCTTCTCGACGGGAGCCAGATTGTCTGAGGTCTGGATGCTGGGGGTGCCAGCCAAGCGACGGGCGGAAGGCCCGCCTTATTCATCAGCAGCAGCCCGTTCCTGACAATGGAACATGGATACGGTACGACATGGAACAATCTGATCTCGCTAGCCTCCCAGAACCATGGTCCTTTATCCATGAGTCCACGCGTACTCGACATCAGAGGCGTCTGGCCTGCAGCCACCGAGAGGGAAAGGGTGTTGGCCAAGTGGCCGTTGAGAAAAGGCGTCTAGTCCGTGTCCAACCCGTTACACCCGGTATTGCTGGTGCTGATGTTTACTACCGGGGGCAATATCCAGCTTGGATATGACTTGTCGGCCTGTGCCCCTGGGCGTTCTATGGTGTATTTCCTCATTTTCTGATCGAATGGAACAGGTCCAAAGTCGGTCATCATCGCGGTGCATCCCATCGTTGCAAGACCAGTACATGTCTTCGTGAACATTCCCGCTCTAGGATTAGTTGTCTGGCAAAACTTGGCAACGTCCGGTTTCCATGTTTCGAGGCAGCATCGAAGATTGAAGGGGAGCGATCAAAGGTTGTAGGCAGGTATCCATCTGCCGGGACAGGTCTCTAGAACGGGAAGGTACCGGTAGATGAGGTGGTTGACCCGTACCAGAGCTCCAAAAGCGCAGGGCACGGGCACTGGGATGGGGGGATGGTGCGTCGATGGGGTTGCAGACTTGCGGAAGGCGTCCCGAGCCCTACAAGCCTCGATCGATTGCTCGGCTGTAGGCGCACGAATAGCAAATGTGCAACCGCATGGCATGGCATGGCGAGAAACAAACGGGCGGACGAAAGCTTGCCTCAAATGGCTAAGACGAATGACTGATTGACCACTTCGCCTGGGCGCACTCCAATCTAGGACGTCCCAAACAAAGCCAATCTTGCTCCCGTATTGCAGGTTGCAGGCTATTTTGTCATGGCACCTACATCCGATTGTCGCAGAAAATACAGATTGGAGATTGAGGATTGAAAAGCGGGCGTCGAAACTGCTGTGTGTGTGTTTGTCGCATTGAATTGTGTTGGAGAAAGTTGAGTGCTGCTTGGCACTTGACAGCAAGTGAACCGCACCTTCCCCTCATCTATTTTGCTGCGGAGCAGAACCGAGAACGACCGAGCAGGGGGCTCACGGATCGACACCGTGACCGTGCCGTCTCGGTTAAGCAAGCACTCCCCTCATCTCTCCCTGTGCGTGCCTGCCCTGTGCCTGCCCTGCCGCTCAAACCGTTGATGATCCAGGTCGCTCCCGCGCACCCGCATGGGAAACCTCGAAACATGCACACACCAAAGACCACACAGGTTCTGTCCTTACGAACTCCAACGCCACAAACCCAGACATGATGACGATTGCTTTTTTTCCTTCCTTTGTCGTTTCACGCATCCAAGCTCAACGTGCAGTGTACGGGATACCGAGCCTCGAGACTTCCATGACCGCATTGCTTGTTACAACCCACACCGCCATCTCCTGGCAGCGAGCGGCCAAAGTCCTATCGGAATGATACCGTGCTCTCGACCTGGATTGGACAATGGCATCGTGTCAACGAGACGACAGGTTCCCGTCAATTAGCCAACCCAACGACTTGTTTGGATTTCCTTGGCAAGCCCCGGCACCACAGACAGCCATACTGGTCCGATGAAACCATTGCTGACAATCTGGAGAAGGAAACCCATTCAATGCGGCTGACCTTGGGCGCTGGGGCAGCAAATGCTACCCTCTCCCGCCCAGTTCGGCGTTGGCAGCTCCCCTTCCTAGAAGGTCGATCGCCGGGTGCCCCATTGGTCGAGCGTTCCGATGCCTAAATCAACAACGGCTCGACAAGCAGATGACTTTCATCACTTGCTGGCTCTGGCTGTCGGGGATTCGGAGCCGAGCCGATGTTGAGACACGGGACCTCTTGTGTTCCTTCCATCGCTTATTCGTTTATATTTCCAAGTCAACACCCTCCCCCTAGGAATGGCCAACAGCTGCTGGGTGCAGGGATATGGTCACTTCGAGAGGCTTGATGTTGACCAACAACACCACGATGCGACTGACTGGTGCCTGGTACAGATTTCTAGGCGTCTCCTTAATTCGAAGAAACCCCTGCCCTACACGTCAACGTGTACTGCGGCCCAGTCTAGGTCCAGACCGTGATGCATGCAGCATTGTCCCCTCGTCATCAGTCTAAACCCTGACGCCTCCCAAACCAAAGTTTGAATAACCAAGATTCAACATAGGCCCGACTCCTGCCCTCCGCTGTCAAGAAGTCTAGACTTTTAATATACTCCCCACAGGCACTAGGGCCAGATCAAGTGTTCACCCGCAGAGCTGCAGACGCGGCCTCTGTGGTCCAGATCGGATCTGGTATGCATGATGAGGACCGCCAGCCACAGTCACAACACCTGACACCTGCCACCTGCTCTCTGATAATCTGCAGGTGTCGTTCGCCTCCAATGACATACTGCCTGTCTCCCTCCAGGACCAAGCAGGACAAGGACAGCCCCAGCTTGGCCGGCGTTTTTGTGGAGGTGGTTGATGGTCATGTCCGCATGTCGGTCTATCTTGTTCTTCGTGCTACCTGACAGCTCAGGCAGCTCGACATCATGCATGGAGTGCGGGGGGCAGCTCTTCGAGATTAGGGCGTTCATCTTGGATACCAAGATGTTTGTGTAACAGTTGCTGGCCCCCTTTCTCGTTTGCCAATGAATCCCCCTCGAATATCGGCCCGAGGCGGCCGCAGCCATCTCAATCATATATCAGGATATTTCCAGGCCGCCTGCGGCTCTGCGGGGACAACCCCCCATTAGTGCTGATCCCAATCTCGATAGTCAAGGTCTCTTTTTGTTGCCACTCATCTATGTAGGACGTTGGGTCTGTCGTGAAGTTTCTGGGATTAGCTAGGTCCATCCACAGTCTCAAAGACTCCGACTATCACTCGCCTTCGCCCAGTCCATTCCTACAAATGACGCGCAATATCCAACGGACAGCTTCAAAAAAGAGCACACAGCTTGATCCCCCTTTTTTCTTTCATGTATCAACGTCAACAAGAGCAACGGCAGTCCGCCAAGCCTTGGTAACGGAAGGTCTAGATTATACTGAGCTTCTCAAATACCAGGAACCCCAGGCGTCGGTACATCACAAGACAGGTCGAGCCCGATCCAACGGTTCAGATTGGTCAAACCCAGTCACGAGCTTGTTGTCCTCCATTGTCACCTTACATAGAGGGATTCTGTTTTCGACTCCCAAAACATCACCTCCCATCCCCCATCTCTCGATCTACTCTCGCCAATCCTTCACAGGGGCAGCCCTCCCCACTTTCAGTGGACGACCAGGCAGGGGACTTCGGGCCAGAGGCGCCGACTCCACATATCCAAAACCACCGCACACCAGGTAAGGCAGGTAGGTACACATAGAGTTCGAACTGGGGATGTGGCGAGTTCGATTCCCATCCGTCCCATCCCGTCACTTATTGCCGTTGCTTTCCGCTCCAGCCGAAACCTGGTGCAGCTCAGCGTCGCCGCCCAGATAACACCTGTCAGACCACGGACAGTGGCATGTTCCCTTGACCTCGTGAGGGTCATCAACATGATAGATCCAGGTTATGCCGGGGGTGGTATCCCTCCCGTATGCTTCCCTGAATGGATGGATGGATGGCGTGTTTGGATACACCTACCATCATAGGGTCGGTGAGAAGACCAACGCGCATGTGGAAGGCTCCATATCGTAGAAAACTGCTCCTAAGATGAGGCAGTGAACCACAACAGCACATAGTAGCCTTTTAGCCAACTACAATCTCATATTAAAGACTGCCTTGCATCATTAGGCCCATCATTCAGAAATCCAGTCAATCTGGGGCACACATCTATCCTCCACCTTCACCTTTGCAAAATCTCTCCAACCAGAGGAAACAGTGTACCATATAAGCAAACAAATGATCAAATAGAGCGCGAGATGAAGGCTATTAGAAATAGTGTCTTTGCATTTACGTGTTCTTCTTCCTCACTAGCAGGATCAAGTCGAGAGCCAAGCCGTAAGAGTGTAACAAGATGGACGCAGCGTCAGAAATAGTATATATCTATCCATTGAGGGCTTTTGTAGAGGAAGATAGTGTCGGTAACGACCTGAACTGACAAGCTCTTCCCAAGTTTGTGATCACCACCCTCTGACTTTTCAACATAATCGAGATACCTCATGATGACCACGCGATGAATCTAGCAACGTGCATGCACGAGGACCTGGTTGGAGACAGTAGTGTAATTTCTTACTCGCTCAAGCGTACTTGCAACTCATAATGATCGTCGTCAAGATTCCCTTTACTAAAGAACACAATGTGACAAGAGGCCACAGCAAACGCAACAATAACAACAAGAGTAGCAACAACAAGTACAGCCTGCCAGAGTCCGTGAAATAGGTAGGTAGGTAGGTAGGTAGGCAGGTAGGCAGGTAGCGATGAATTAGCAAGCCTAAAGGGTATGTTTCCTTGCATGTCTGTAAAGATGACCGTTCAGACCACCGTGACGCACGGGACCAGTTCCCGGAAACGCCGCAAGTCGGAATTGTCCAAAATAGATGATAGATCGCCAAGTGTCGCCCGACGTGGAGAATGGAATCGCCAACAGTAGAGGGCAGTGAGTTCGGATCTTCGCGGCTCACACGGCCGTTGCCCCCTCTCCTCCAAAAGGAGATGTGCCGTACAATGCCCATCTTCAATCGACTGACCTCGCATCGAGCTCACAAACGATGCCTAGCCGCCCGTCAGCAATGCAACGCCGGCCCGGGGCGAAAGCCGGAGCTAGACACCGGTGAGGCACATGAAACCTTCTAGAGGCGCTTTTGTGAACGCCATACCGTCGATCCAGTGAGCAGGCCCCTTCTTGCATTGGCTGCGCTTCTTTGCGTTGGACACCGCGTGTGTAAGTAAGCGGCGCGGTCAAAAGTTCCGTGCGGCAATCGTGCTCGAATCCGGCGCGGGGGATGCTCCACCGTTACTAGCTCGGGCCCTGGGGTTCAGCGTTGGCCACAGACCCGATGTCAGATCTCCGGAACAGCGGCATGCTGCTGCCGATGGTATCCCAGTCATTGTGGCGACTCGATAGGAGGGTTGTAAATTTTAGTAGCGAAACCACGCCTCTCAGCTTCCCCTAGCTTGAGACCTGAGCAGCCCATTCGACGTCTGGCCGGCCGCAAGCCTATCCCCAGAAACCAAGAACATCACCCTCTTGTTCGCATTGAATGAAGTGACTCAGAGCTCAAAACAAAGCCCTGCCACTCGCCAGCCTCACAAAGCTGTAGGGGACATTCTGGCCCACCAGCAGACGAAGAGTCTCGACCGTCGTGAACGCGGTGACATCGCCGGATCCATACGCAGCAAAGCCGCTCTGCTCTGCGATCAAGCCCGGGTCTCCTCTGCGTGGCACGGAGCCGTCAGCGAGATCGAGGAACACCTTGCGAGACTTGCCCGATCCTCTCGAGCCAAAAACCCGAACCAGCATGCCGACCAGGTTGCTCTTCTCCGGCCCTAGCGCGCTCACGACGACAAACGGGGAGCCGGCCCCCGGTCTATCATCAGTGTCGCTGGAGCCGACCATTCGCGCCCTCTGCAAGCTCTCGAGGCTGTTGAACGGCTCGATAAGAAGGTCTCTCGCAAGCGCCGGCGGGGCCTTGAATCCCACCGTGTAGACCTTGCCGACCTTGAGAGCTTTGAGGGCAAAGAGGGCGCTGGCCGCATCGTCGGCCGACGAGGCCATCACCACAGCCACGCGGCCAAAGTATGCCGACGGAGCGAGGTCGCGGGTCAGTGTGCTTAAAATCCCCTTCCACGATGCGTTGTCGAAGACGAGTGATGTGTTGGGCGGCAATCCAGACTGTGTCGAGGTAGCAGCACTGAACGACTCTCCATCCTGGTGACGGCGAGGACTAGATGATACTGAGCCCGGTATCGAGGATCCAGAATTGGACGGGCTCGGCCGTACAACGATCGTGTCAACCATGCCGATAAGTCGAGCTGCTTCACTGAGCGCCGGCCCGGCACCGTTATTGAAGGACGAGAAAAAGGGGCTGTTCGGGACCAGCTCTGTGAATGAGACAGCTGGGTTAAGGCAAGCGCCCCCAAAGCTTTTCTGATTGCACCATGCCTCTATGCAGCCTGGCCCCTTTAGTTGCCTTTCAACCACGGCAAAGTGATGCGGAAGTCCCAACTCGTTAAAGCACTTCTCGTAAAACGGAGCCTGCGGTGTGACGCTCCGTGTTGATGGGTTGCTGATGCCATATATGTTTTTTCTCGGCAAGTGCCCTAATAGAGCTAATGCCTGGTTGATCTCGGCGGCGCTCATCTGGCCAGGAGCGGCAATGATGGGTAACAGGGGGTGGGTGATGGGCGTGAAGACTCTGTTTAGGGTCCGCGAAAATTGTCCCGTCTCTCCCATGTTCGCAGCGGACAAGGGAGGCGAGTTTGGATACTCTGCTCGTATCTTGGAACGGAAGTACTCCAACTCAAAGTTCTCGTTGTGGTCGTTTATTATGGCGATCATCTTCACAATGTCGGCGTACCGCCTTGATTCGAGGAATACCGACTCGGCCCTCGTCGAAGGCCATTTGAAATTTCCAGAGAAGTCGTGAAAGGCTGACATGACGCGGCTATTCCCTCGTTGCTCGAAGAGTTTCCTCCTAATCGTTTCGGGGAGCCATATCTCGACATCGATGTACTCAACGCCCCACTGGATGGCCCGGTAGAGATATTCGTAATACAGGTCCGGGTTGTCCATTGGGAATCGCCCATTTTCCTTGGTACATCTTGTCGTGAAGATGATGGGTAGCTCGGTCCTTTGCCGCAGTAGCATGACTTGCTCGCCAACATAGCTTAGGCTGGGTACGGCGGAAAAGGTACCGTCGTTGAGTGGCTCCTTCAAAAGGTCGACTCGAAGCTCGATGGCGTCTGACCCTACAGTTAGGATGTCGATGTTGGGAAGCGCAGCGCGCACGTCCGGAAATGTCGTCGACATGAAATAAGTCCTTGGCTTCGCCATCAATGTCTCATGATGGCTTAGCTGCCCCAAAGTATGTGAGATGAAGCGTGACAAGTCCCGCCTAAAGAACGGGGTTTCCGTGTAGAGAAACTCGAAGTCGCACTCGGCCGAGAGATATGCATCGGGAGGCATGCCTAGATTGACGCAATGAGCATTAATAGCCACGACCACTGCCCTATTTCGCGTGCCAACATTTGCTCTTGCACTATCTGCAGGAATGCCCACAACCAGATTTTGGTCCTCGGACATGACGTCTCCGAAGCCGTTTCTCAAGTGGTAAGATTTCCCTAGGACCTCTGCAGCGACAGCCACGATTTTCTCCTGGCCATGACCGTACATGATGACCACGATCCTCGTGTCACCCCTGCGAGGCCCGCTGCCGAAAGTGATCTCAGTTGAAACCAGATCAACCTCTCCTCCAATGTCGAGGCTCATGGGGTGCGCAGAACCATTGATGTCCTGTGGTGGTGCCGGCATCGGGACTGGTACCGGCTCCAGTTGTTGAAGAACTGCCATCGTTTCGACGCCCATATCCTTGCTCTGCTGGTTGAAAAGTGACGAGTACATGTGGCATCCCTTGCAACCTCGATTCCCGGAGGTAGGCTCACGTCCTAGGACCCCAATGTCCAGCGGGTTTCCTGGCCTTCCGTCTATCCAGGGCACGCGGCTCTGTGAGTTCGAAGATCAATAGTCTCCGTCTCGTCCTGGGAAACCGATGTGCGACCTTTTGTGTCAATCCACAGAGATTCTGACGAGACTCTTCAGAGAGTCGCCAATGTACATGTGAGTGGACGGGTTGTTGTAGGCTCATCGGTGACTCGATGAGCCTCGTGACCTTCGTGAGGGGTCTGCCGTAAGCTGCCCGGAAGCACGGCTGTTTAAAGTTGAAAGCAAGTCGTGAAGGGCGAGGAAGTGCGTAATCGTGAGCGTGAGAGGTGCAGACAGAGCAGAGCAGAGTAGAGCAGAGCAGAGTAGAGCAGAGCAGAGTAGAGCAGAGCGAGCTACTGCAGCAGCAGCAGACCGTGGCTAGGTATATGGACACAGCATAGCCTAGTGAGAACGTCGTATCATTGCATCGAATCCCGCATACAGGAAACGTTGCGACAAACTCGGGCGAGTGACAGCTTGTTGGGAGAAGGAGGTTAGGCAAGTGATGGGGGTATATTGGCTGTCGTTGCAGTGCCAAGACATGCCGAAATATTCCACCGGCGTCTCTGTTGTTTTACCGTCGTTGAACAGCAGCGGGCCCAGGCAATGCAATGCAATGCAATGGATAATAAAGAGGTGCCTTGCGGTAAGGTAAGGTAGGTAGGTAAGGCGAGGCAGGGGTATAGGCAACGTCGATTACAGTGTGTCGCCAGCCGGGGCCGTGGGTGCTGAGGTGGCTTCGAGGATAGGATAGGTTGGTTGCCCTGTCAATTGGTAGGGAATTGCGCCCTGGATACCTGAACGCAACCGAGATCCTACCAACCGAGCAAAGGGAACCAAAAAGCTGGCCGGTCGAGACGTGGTGGTCTTTGGCACGTCTTGACTGGAAGGAAAAAGTCGGGAGACAGGAGATGGTGGGAGGTCCAGCGCCCACCCGCGATCCTATCCCGCTTCACCGGATGTGCCGTGTGCAGATAGCGTCACCTCAGGGCATGTCAGGTAACCTACAGTACCAGCGAAGCTGTGCCTTCCCATAGCCCACTGCCGTCTCTGCCCCGACAGAGCTGCAGGGCTTGATTGGAGCTGGCCTCCATTTCGAGCCTTCCAAAGTTGTTTGCTCGAATGCCAATTCAATTCAAGTACCACAGATAGATGTGCATCGGGTGGCCGTTAACCTGGACAGGGTGGGAGCCAGCTGCCTCCCGCGAGCCCCATTCTCGTTTGGGACAGGATAAGACAAACCCGGAAGTTGTCGATACACACCTGCTGGTGGCCTTCTCGTCGACGTGCACCTCTCCTCTGCAAGTCCCAGACGATGGATCCCACGAATCCGGGGCAAGATGCACAAGGCGGGTTGGAAATGGGGCATGCTCGGGGGAAAGCCTAGCAGGGAGCTGCCCCACGGGTCCACAGCGCTACCATGTTTCCCCATGCCCTGGGAAGCTCCTGGAGAATTTGTTTGCGAAAAGTCCGCCAATGGCAGTCGCGCCTGCTCTCCTCTTCTTGTTTTTGCCGTTCTGGATTCATGCAGACCCAGTCAGTTCTCACTCATCTCACGTCGCTCGACGAGCGGGTGACTTACCTCGGCCGAGCCAATGTTTCCAGGAACGACCTACACATTCAATGGCAAGATTGGGCGAGAGTTGTGCCTTTCGATTTCAGGGTCTTCACAGTAGGGCGTCTTCTGCCTCGATGCAAATCAACCGACGGCACACTTCCGAGCAGGCTCTTCTGACCCTGAACTTGGCCTGTTCCGAGACGTTGGATAATTATTGCCGCTCAGGTGCCTTCATGCCCCCCACGCGGCGTCTGGTGGTAACTGTTGCACCACGACCACTTGGCGCACGCACAACACTGCTTCCAGAATCTCCATCCGCTATCAGCCTGAATGCAATGGCGTCCGCTGGGAAAACTAAAGGCCTAAGGGCCCTGTCGTTCGCTTGAAGGGAACGAAACAAAGCAGATCTACCCGGTTTAGTCCTATTTAGACGGGAGATCCATTAGGTGCACGACGTGGCTTTTAATTCTCCGACGGGCGGTGGGCAAAAGATGTGCGGTTGCTACCATACCTGGGGTATCTACCTAGGTATCCTCTCTATCAAAGGAAAGTAAAGAAAAGGCTGGCTTTCCGGAGTGGACAGAGAGAACAGTGAGCATCAAGGACGGGTTATGCCGAATATCTTGGGGGAAGTCTTGCTTTAGACTTTCGTAAGTCATCAGTCAGGTAGGCATGTGCCCAGACAAAAACCAGCGAGAGGCGAAGTAAGGGCAGGTCAGGTATTGGAATCCCACCCCGGATGCGCTGCCTTGCATGTTCGTCATCCTCGAAGAGAAGAATAATGGTCGCATCACACTCCTTGCTTCAAACGATTCAAGACATGAGGTGAGGTTTCCCACGCTTGATTGATTCTTGAGTAAGGAAATATTAACCAAAGTTCGGTTCCCCTTCCGTGAAAGCACCCAAGTACCTCTGATCTTGACTTCCTCCTCGTGATGTCAGCTTCACTGGAGCCAAGACTAACCTAAGATGTTCAACGGCAAGTGAAACACGCAGAGGTATCATCATGGGCATTCACAAAAAGCGCAATTCGTCAAGTTCAGAGCATTGTTTCCATTTCCATTTTGGATACCTACAAAGCGGCGGACTGCTCCTCTGTATCCGCCCCTTTGATCATGCAAGCATTAAACCCTCTCAACGCCACCCCATATAGACAAGAACAGTGCCAGAGAGCGAAGAAACAGCCAGCCAGAAGTACAAAGCCAAGGGTGATGCCTTATCCTTCCATCATGTAGAGAAAGAGACGCCCAAGATAACAGCCGGATATGTGAGCCCGGGATCATGGCCAAAATCTCGAGTAGATCCACGGGGCGCGATCAAGCCGACTGCGTCGAATCAAGTTGACGACCTGGACGTGCAGCCTGGCAAGCGAAGAGCGAGGACCGAGGGTAGCCGTCTCCCCATCCATGCCTCTCGCAAACGCGCCGAGCAAAAAAGAAAAAAAAAGAAGAGTCGCTTTTCCCTTTCTTTCTCGATTACGACGAACGCTTCGAGTTTGCGGCGACCTGTAGCGCGTGAACACCCTTGACCCAGGGCTCCACCTGTACGTGCCACTGTTTTTGTGCCACCTTGACCAGGTCCTTCCAAGACTCAAGGTATTCTTCCGCGCTGACCTTCTTCTCGCCGTCCTCCATGTCGGCATCTTCGCTTGTCTTCTTAGCACCAGGGCCAGCCTTCTTACCCTCGGGCTTGAGCATGACTACGCTGGTTGCACGCTTAGTGCAAGCAGCTACACCAAGCTCCGCCCGCGATTTAATGTAGAGGTACGGGACTCCGTGCTCCTCGCAAAGAATGGGGAAGTGCATGATGACATCCATAGGAGAGATGTCACCGGCGATAATAACGAGACCAGGGGCCTCGGCCGCGCCGCCCTTCTTCAACGGGCACTTCTTGATCGCCTTCTCGCATTCCTTGACTCCGCGGTGAATCGATCTGAGCTTGGCACCTAGCGAGTTGAACAGCAGACGTTAGCATTTCAGATCCCGATCGAGATTGGTATGTTTGTAGCCAGGCTCGCGCTGGATTATTGAGTGCGGGGCACGTTCAAGAGGGGGAGGGGAGGGGAGGGGGGAGATGAGTGGGCGCGTACCCTTCTTGATCAGCTTGAAGATCTTCTTGTGAGCCTTATCGTCGGCGAGCGGTAGAGCAAACGGCACAAGCTCCTCGGCGGGCTTGATCAACTCCTCGACCTTGTCCTCCTTGAGGTCAGCCGACGCGGCGACATCGGCCTGCAACTGCGCATCCAGGGTGCCTACATGCTTGTCGGACTCCAGGGCGCGAGCAAGCTTGTCGCTCTTTGATTTCTTCTCCTTCTTGTCCTCCTTCTTCTTGGAGACGCCGCTGGACTCGCTACGCTTCTCCTTCTTCTCGGACTTGTCCTTGCTCTTCTTCTCCTTCTTCAGCTTCTTGTCGTCGACGACATTGACCTTATCGCCGGACGCCATTGTGGAGGGAGGCGGAGGAGGCGGGACTGGACGGGAAAATGGCTGAGATTGATGCAGCGATAAGGGCTCTGCTGATGTAGTGATGTCTGGATATCGATGCGTGGGAAATCTTGGTGGCGGCGTGAGCAATGGGTTTTGGATTGGGCCTGCGCTCTGTATCGTCGGTCGGCGGAAGCAGATTTTCTGAACCATCCAAGGGCCCAGCGAGCCAAAAATTTCTAGGGCCAATTGTATCGCCGGTCCGATTGGGTGCGCGGTCCAATAGGATGCGCTCCTGATGATGGTGATTGGCTGCGTGGGTCCACACACCACCCGCGCCTTGCAGCTGGGGCAGGCGTGCCTTCCGTGTGCCCCGCTAAAAAGTTATTGTACCCTGCCGTGCCTGCCTGCCCGCCAAACCGTTTGCTAGCCCGCGTCAGTGCGTCGGCACGCTGAAGCTTCACTGGCTGTGTGAGCCCTTTGACTCATCACAAAGGGAAAACTTTCGACCAATTCGAGGCTTTGTTGGACCCGGCTACAACCTGATTGTCCACTTCCCTGCTCGAGAAACAGTGAGCAAAGACCCTCCAGTTACTGAAGCCCAGGGAACAGATACCTGGCTGCATCTGAATATCGATACTTCTCGTTGAATTCGAGAGCACATCTAATTGTGACATCCCACGCATCTCACCCGATTTCACCCATCTTGGCTAGACCACATCATCATCATCACCATCATCAATCCCTCACTCAACCGGTATGGCGCCCTCACAAGCAGGCTATGCGCCGACCTTGGAGAAGCTCCTCAAGTCTCTCAAAAGCCAGTCTCTCGACACCTCGATTGAAGCCTTGATTTTGTATGTCGATTCCCTGCAGACCAGCCCCTCACCATCCCTAACACGGCTGTCGATAGTCTCTTGAAGCGAAGGCAGGTCAAGGGGGATGACTGCGCCAACGCCACTGCTCGCATGCTCCTCCAGCTTGTAGCAAGGTCCCAATGGCACGACGTCGACGAGCTTCTTCTCAAGGTGCAGAGGACCGGTGCAAGACTTGCCCAGGCCGCCCCGCAAGAGCCGGTGATCGGCAATATTGTGCGCCGAGTCCTGGGCCTCATCCGAGACGAGGCGACAGAGGACCGGAATGCCGATGAGTTCGGCAGCGAGTCGGTAACTGACCTGCAGAGTCTCCCCGTGCCAACAAGACCAGGCGCAAACCCAGCCCGTCCTTCCCTCGTGTCGGTCGCCACCACGGCCCAAATGTCAAAGTCCATGTTCAATTTGCTCTCGGTGGTGGATACTGCCGACTCGCCCATGACGGGAGCGTCAACGCCCGTGTCCCAGGCGCAGACGACCAGCGCGCAAGCGCTGCGGTCAGAGGTCATTGACGGAATCGAGGAGATCATGGACGAGATCAGCCAGGCCGATGACCAGATTGCGACTTTTGCAGACATCCAAATCCACCCAGGCGACTATGTTTTGGTCTACCTGCCGTCTCCGGCCGTGGAGAGGTTTCTAGTAAAGGCTTCAGCGAAACGGCGATTCACCGTGCTCATCACAAGTCTCAACTCGCCCAAAGCAACGGGCGAGGCTCCCTACGCTGCACTGCGCAAGAAGCTCAACGCAGCAGGTGTGCAGACGATCAACCTTGCAACTAACGGCTTGATGGCCTATATGCCCAGGGTTAACAAGGTCATATTCTGCGCCAAAGCTGTCTACCAGAACGGAGGACTCTTGGTGGATAGCGGGTGCTATATTGCTGCGCGTGCCGCTCAGGAGTACTCGAAGCCGGTCATCGTTCTGAGCGGCGTGTACAAGTTCTGCCCCGAGGATCCGGCCGATGGCGTCTCGTCGGCCGAGCTGGGCAACTCGTCAACTTTCGTGAGCTATGCGGATGGCCCTGCTGTGGACGCTTTTGAGGTCGAGAACACAGTCTCCGAATACCTCCCGCCAGAGCTGGTCGACATCTATTTGACGAACTTGTACGTGTCTTTGTCCGGTAGCGTTGATGCTTTTGAGGTGTTGTTGTTGACCATTTCCACAGGGGCCCCCAAACTCGAGGTCATCTTGCTGGAATCATGGCCGATCACTATAAGCCCGAAGAGATGGGGTTTTCTCTCCAGTTCAACGCATGAGATGGTGGATGCCAAGGGCTATGATGCAGCCCACATCCAAGCCCAACAAGAACACGAAGCTTCCCACAATCTCCTGCGTGCAGTCTCGGGAAATAGCCACTCACAAGCTGTGCCTCGAGACAAGAGATGTGCGGGAGCAATGACAGCATGTTCGAGACCTCGACGTCTGCCTTGATGGCCGCGTCAGCTCGAGGCTGCAAATGCGTGCGACAGGTTGACCCAGGCTATGCGGGGAATCATTTAGGGGGTCTAGTGGGGGGGGCTATGCCAGCCAAGCCTTATGGGGCCAGCTCGCTAAGTCTTTGACGTGCTGGCATCTACGAATGACATGCTGCCATTTGCTTCCAGGATACAGGGGGGTGGGTTAAGCTTTTTTCGTCATCCCAGCAGATAGCGGGGATAGTGCTTCGGCCGAGCTGCCATTCACAAATCACCAGAGACCAGGTCAGAAGAGATGGGGGGTGGTGGTGTTGGTGGTGGGCAGATTAGGCTGCAATGTGCTCACCCGCCCGTCCTACGACGTAGCGACAAACAGTCTTGGTGACTCTTTTGCATTCCGATACAACACAATAAACTCACATCATCCCACCTTTCGGCTGCGCCTCGCTGTCTTCTGGTCACTATTCAGGACCGTTTTGACGATATCAGGCATCTACCTCCCTGCCCTGTCTTCGACCAGTGGTCCATCATTGCCTTGTGTGTCTGTCGCCCTTTGACAAGTGAGCCTGCACACCGAGCTACCAACGTACAAGCAACTAGCCCCTAAGTTTTGGTCTGGTCCCGACAGTGAGGTCATCCGTCATGGCGGATCATCTGGAAGACATTCCGCCGCCGCCTTACAGCGAGACGGATCTCTTCTCAACCGCCGGTCAACCTCGATCTCCCACGACCTCAGACAACCGTCGAGGCTCCCATGGCGATGTGGCAACACAATCCTCCACATCGACAAACGGCGATGTCATTTACACACCACCCCTTACACCCCGTAGCAGCTCGCATCAGTCCAACTTTGCCAACGATGTGGACCATATCTCCACCTCGTCTGCAAATGCATACTTTGAAACCCGTCCGGCTCCTCCGCCGTTGCAGAACCGACCCCAAATCGTCCACTCCATCGCCATCAAAGACAGCACGTCCCCAGACAGCCTGCCGTACCCGGCTGACCTCGGCGAGCGAGACGTGAGGCCCGCAGACTGGCAGACCTTTGTCAACTACCTCATCCCGCACTACTCGTCCACAAGCAACGAGCAGATCATCGACCGCAAGCTCCGAGCCGAACGGAGCAGCAGCAGCAGCAATAGCAATAACAACAGCAACCATGATGCCCGCTCCCAGAGCGCCGGCCAACGACACGCAGAGGCCCAGCTCGACCAGCTCCGGACCGCCGACCAACACCCCGACGCCACCCAGCGCCGCCAGACCATCGACGCGACAACGCGCGAGTGGAACGACGGCTTCTTCGCCCCGCGCCGCATCACGGTGCGGGTGACCACGCATGACGGCGAGCTGCACATACCCGGGGCCTGGAACCAGGCCTTCGACCAAGCCGAGAGTGGCGCTGCCCGCGGAGACGCCGCACCCGGTGGATCACGCTCTCCGTTCTCGCGCTTCCGACCCCCGTTTGGGGGCGCTGACGGCCGCGGCGGGTTTCGCTTCGGCGGGATCGCGCTCGATGGCGGTAGGGTTATGGTCGGGGAGAACATCGTCGCGGACCGCAACGGCCTACGCATTGGCGGGCTTGTCGCTGATGCGAACGGCATCAGCGTGAATGGGACTCCCATGTTTGGTGGCCCGTCGCAGCCACGCGGGTCTTGGCCGCCCCCGGGGCCTCCCGGCGGAGGATGGGGGTTTGGCCGTGGCGGACCATGGGGCCGAGGGGCCCGAGGAGGGGCGTGTGGTGGACCGATGGGCATCTGTGGCCCAGAAGGCGAGGCTGGCGGCCATTATCCCGAGCGTGGGTTCGGACGGTTCCGGGGCCGTTGGGAAAATGACGGCGGTGACCGCCACGAGCGCGGGTTTGGACGTATCCGCGGTCGTGGACGCCACAGGCACCACGACGGCCGTGAGCTGCGGTCGCGATCGCGATCGAGCTCTGTATCAAGCAGCTCGTCGAGCTCATCGTCAAGTTCCGGGTCCTCGATCGGCTCGCTGCCAGACCACACCGACCTGCGGGACGCGCAACTGCCCATCGCCAAGCAATGCCTCGAGTCCTGGCTAAGCCACCCGGCCCAGCCCGTCACCAAGGACAAGGTCAAGCAGCTGAAGGAGCAGATCAAAGCCGCCAAGAAATCCGGCCCCAACCAGTCCAACGGCATCAACGAGCCGGCCAACATCGCCTTTGACCAGGCCGAGCTCCGCAAGGAGGTCAAGGGGCTGATGAAGGACTGGAAGGCGCTGAAGCGGCAGCAGGCCAAGCTGAAGCGGCAGCTCAAGCGCGAGCGGCGGCAGAAGAACAGAGCAGAGAAGCAGGAGCGCAGGAACCAGAAGCGCGAGATGAAGCGCGCAGCGAGGGACCTTCGACGTGGTCGGAACAATAACAACAATAACAGCAACCCAGAGCAAGACCAGCCGTCCATCCCGGTCCCTGGGTCATTCCCCTTTTTCAACACCCCGAACGTTCCCGGCGTGCCCGGCATCCCTCGCGCAGGGGGCGGCCCATTCCCCCCTCCTGTCCCCGGCGTCCCAGGCGCCGGCCCGTACCAGCCTCACTTCCCAATGGGCATGATGAACTCATTCCCCTTCAACCCCTGGAGTGGTCCTCCCGGCGGTGTTAACCAACCGCCCAACCCCTTCAGCAACACCAACAACAACCAAAACCAAACCCACCCCCACGCCCCGCCAGGCTCCTGGCCAACCACCAACGAGCCCGACAGAACCACGCCCCCGCGCGCCTCGGTGACGAAACGCAAAGCAGCAGAGGACGTCGAGGCGCAGGTAATCCGAAAAGAAGCCGAGCTCGTCCAGCTCCGCGCGTCCATTGCGCGCGAGCAGGAGGAGGAGGAGGAAGCGGGTAGGAACAGGGGCGACAGCAAGACCCGCGCCTCCTCGACGAGGGAGCTGGAGACGCTGCGGATGGAGGAGGAGGTCGAGAGGCTTGCGCGGGACATGGTGCGGCTGCGGACCGAGGCGGACGAAGAGTTTGCGCGCGAGCTGGCCGAGGAGGCGAACGGGCTTGGGCACGGGCAGGGGAGCAATTTGCGGGGCGGGCAGATGCTTGGGGCGTGGTTGCGGGGGTGGGTTTGATGGCTTGTGATGGCTTTGACGAGGTACTAATGAAAGAATGAATGGCTCATGGCTTTAGCTTAAGATAGGGTTATGATTTTGCTTATTGCTTTAGGTTGTTTGTTTAGTTATGGGGCTGGGAAGATTGTTCGTGTTCTGCTCCTGGGACGGTTTGTCTCTGTTGATATATGACATGAGACTCGCTGCTTTGGGCTCGGCTGTTTTTAGGCGGCAAGGAGGGAAGAATGGGGATGTTCAACGACATCAAGTGCTTGAATGCATTTAACTAGATAGGTAATACTGTAGAAATGCACGACACTCGCTCAATGTATGGATATCCATGGCTTTCTTCCTTGTTGTTTCCTGTATTGAGTTTCTGCACCGAGAAAGGAAGAGTAGTGAGACCAGTGACAAGCCTGATTCACGTCGACTCCTGGCCCAACAGTAACCTGTCTACGAGGGATACCCTGAACGTGAGATCTGCCAGCCCGAACGACGAAAGAGAATAATAACACCGGTAGGCTACCAAGCTGTTCGGCAGCCCGTCTTCACATTAATGGTCACAGTAGCGAAGATGCTGTTGATCAACAATCCCGTACACGCTCTCAGCAACTCTATCTTTCACGACCCCATGAGTTTTACCCATTTCCTTCCCACCTCCTCCATTTTACAACCGTAACACAACACCTCACCATGGACCAAACGCGCCTCGCAGTCTCGTGAAGCGCTGCGCCACTTATCCCCAACCATCCCATTAGTCAACCCCCTCTCCTCAAACCCAGCAAGCACAATGAAGACGAGACACCGCGCACAGCAATGTAATTTTCCACGCCATTCTTTTTTGAACGCAAAACAACAGAGGATAACCACCCCCTTCACTCTCTCACATCTATTTCAGGCAATATCTTTTTTTATCTATCCCTTCCCCACCCCCCAAGTTCCCACATCATGAGTGCTTAGTCTCGACTCTCTCAACCAACTCCCCAACCCCCAGCCCCCTCCCAACCTTGACCTTGACCTTACTATCCGTAGCAGCAGCAGCAGCCTTCGTACTCGCCTCCGCCGCCGCCGTCTTGGCCGGATCCCTCCCGACGTCGCCCACAGGCTCACCCTCATCGAGCTCTTCAACCCCCTCCGCACCACCACCACCACCACCGTTGGTATCCCCCTTGTCGGCCGCGCCATTCTCCTTGTTCTTCTCGCTGCTGTCGTCGTCGCCGCTGCCGCCCAGCTCCTCGGCCTCGGCGGCCCGCGCCTCCTGCACCTGCTCGCGGATGGAGCCCAGGTCAAGCTTCATGCAGAAGGCGTCCTCGCCATCGGCGTAGTACTTTGCCTCGGTCTTCTCCGTCTGGAAGCCCAGGGTTGTGCGGTACAGGTGGATGGCGGCTTGGTTGGACACACGCACGTGCAGCGAGATGTATTGCGCGCCAAAGGTCTCGACCATGGCCAGTTCTGTGTGTAAACGAGTTAGCGAGATGACGACGACGACAGGCACAGAGAGAGAGAGGGAAAGAAAAGAAGAAGAAAACGTACGGGCCTGGCGCATCAGCTTCTCGGCAATGCCCAGCCGGCGGTGGGTGCGCATGACCGACAGGCTGGTGATGTGGCCGTGTTGGACGCCGTCGGTCGGCTCCTCCTCCATCTTGGCCAGCACGTAGCCCACGATCTTGGGGTAGTCGTAGGGCGTCTTGGGCGGGCGCGACACGTCGACGGCCACGTACGAGAGCTGCGGCCACGAGAGCGCGTGGTAGAGGTAGTACTTGAGGAAGTAGTTCTCGGGCAGGTTCTCGAGGTTGGCGTGCTGGATCAGCGGGATGTCGGACGAGCGCAGGAGCCGGATATCCATGGTGGGCGGTTTTGTCGTCTTGTTTTTTTGTGATTGGGTTTGGTTTGGTTTGGTTTGTTTTGCGCTTGGCTGGCTGGCTGCTCTAAAAAAAAGACGACGTTACGGCGGCGGACAACTTGGTGATGCTGTTGCTGGTTGCTGTCGAAGTCTGGGTGTGGATCTGGGCGACTGCGGCGGCGGGACAGTTAGGATTTACAGCGCCAGGGCAGGTACGTGTACGACCCCTGCATTTCGTGGACGTTGAAGTGGGACTAAAACAAAGCTACCCGTTGCACAATGACGAATCTAGCCAGGACGAGCTTCAATTTGTCCTATGCTAGGGTAGACCTGCTGCGTTATAATATAAATGATATTGGACAAAGTTATACTGCCTTGGATCTGCTCCTTGGTCGGGTCAACCGTTCAAGTTCAGGTACCTGTCTGTTTAGGTTGCTGGATGATGATCCCTGTCGGCTCGGGTCATGTCGTTTTTGGAGGTGGACCCTGCGGATAGAGACCTGCGAAGCTAAACAGCAGCGCTGTAGCCGCGCAAATGGCGGGGCAGACCGACGTCGCGGGTTGTGCGGGGCATGGCAGCTTTCTCCAACTCCATTCTCCATCTTCCGACCTCACTCCTCTTCGAGGGACGGCAACGACTAGAGTCACTGTGCTAAACGTTAAATCCAAGGCATTTGACCTATCAAAACCGTTGACGGTCGTGAATCCCGCTGTGGACTCGACTAAGCGGCATAGCTGCTCCAGTCGCCATGGCTCGAGTGCTTTGCAAGTGCTCGTCAGGAAGTCGTTGGTCTCGTGCATCCCATGCATAGACATATAAAGCCCAAGGAAGGAGGCACGTAGGCAGGCCCCTTACATGTACGGTTGTACTGCATCAACCTCTCAGTTTCGCAAAGCTGCCCTTTCTCTTTCTTCCCAATACAAACCTGGAACCCATCCACTACACTCCGGTAAGATATATATCTTGCCTCAATGGCTCAACAGCCCCGCATGTCTTTGTCTCGGCCGCTCGAGGGAAAGCTGGCGATTGTGACGGGCGCATCAAGAGGTGAGGTACACTGCTTCTCACTCCTCGGCGATAGCACCAGAGGACCAGGCATCTAACAAAGCATGCAGGCATCGGCGCCGCCATCGCCGAGAACCTTGCCTCGAAGGGCTCTAAGGTGGTCCTGAACTACGTTTCCGATTCTTCGAAAGACCAAGCGGCGAAACTCATGGCAAAATTATTCAACCTCCATGGCGTACTGTCCTGGTGCGTACAAGCCGACGTCGGAACGCCCGAAGGCGCACAGAAGGTGGTCGACTTTGCCAAGACGCTGTTTGCGCGGAGCGACACCTTCCAAATCGACATCATCGTCAACAACGCCGGCGTAGCGCGGAACGCCTTCCTCCCCGACGTCACAGTCGAGGATTTCAGCGAGACGTACCGCGTCAACGTGCTCGGCCCGCTGCTCCTCACCCAGGCCGCGCAGCCGTACCTCCCCAAGGACCGGTCGGGGCGCATCGTCAACATCTCGTCGGTCTCGTCCTCGACCGGCTTCGTCTCGCAGACAGTCTACGGCGGCACCAAGGCGGCCCTGGAGGCCATGACGCGGACGTGGGCGCGCGAGCTGGCCGAGAACGCCACCGTCAACGCCGTCAACCCCGGCCCGGTCGAGGGGCCCATGTATGCGTCCAACTCGCCCGAGTTTCTCGCCGGCATCAAGGGCTGGATCATGCACACGCCGGGGATGGCGACACGGCCGGGCGTCGATAGCCCGGAGGTTGTCGCGGCCGCGATGGAGGATGGCGGCCGGCCGGCTCACACGTGGGAGGTTGCGGGCATCGTGGCCATGCTGTGCGGCCAGGATGCTGCGTGGTGCACTGGGCAGGTGGTGTGCGCGAATGGAGGCATGGTGATGCGCTAGATACATATATAACTGTTCTGGTAGGTTATATTTCTGTACTCTGGTATTATTTGCCTGAGGTGAATATGATGAGTGACCGGCCTTTCAATTTTGATAGTTGTTCCGGAACTCGTTCGATCAATGTCACTGAATTCCAGCAAGTAAATTCAGCTGCTACATATAATTACTGCTCTTTATTCGTTGTAGCTCATAGCATTGGAATGCAACGATTGTGGGAGAAATAAACAGCTAGGGTGCCGTTGATGATATCTGAGATCCGAAGTAGAAAAATGATCAGTGATGAAGATTGAATAAAAGGGCTTTTGTTGTTGTGCTGTCCATGTCGCTGGGCTCGATGAGTTTAAGGGGTGCGGGGTCCCCAAATTTCGCCCCGCGATTTCGTTCACAGCACCTCGCTGCCAGACCCAGTCTCGCTCTTACACATCGTCGTCATGAAATTTGAAATTCGCCAAACCCCAACTATCACAACACATTTGTCAAAACCACCATTCATAATTCCTAAGCCTTACAGGTTGTTGATCCAGCAGAACCCTTACCTGCCCAAATCTCACACACATCTCTCACCCCACACCCCATCTCAGCCTCTCACCAAAGCCAGCCAGAAAAAATGGCCGACGACCCTTTTGGTGACATCCTCAACCTCGAGGATCAGTTCTACGAAGAGGGCTACAAACAAGGCCAGGAGGACGGCGTCAAAGCAGGGCGGTCCGAAGGCCGCCAGCTGGGGCTCGAGCAGGGTTTCCAGAAGTTTGTCGAGAGCGGCCGGCTCTACGGCAGGGCCATCGTGTGGGCCAACAGGCTGCCTCGACTTGCACAGCAGCAGCAACATTCACAAGAAAAAGAAGAACAAGAAAGCGCGGGGGATCAGAAGAAGAAGAGCAAGGAAGAAACCAAGCTACGACTCCCGCTTCTGCCCAGCAACGCGAGACTGGAGAAGAACGTCATCACCATGTATGCGCTGGTCGAGACGGACACGCTGTCGACCGAGAACAACGACGAGGCGGTCAATGACTTCGACGACAGGATAAAGCGGGCGCAGGGCAAGGCCAAGATCATCGAGAGGGCTGTCGGAGAGGCTGGCGCGGCGGTGGCGGCCAAGGGCAAGGTGCAGGCGAGTTCGAGTACCAGCCGGCCGGCGAGTCGAGGGGTTGAGATGTGAGAGGGGGTTGGCTGGCAGCTGAAGCTTATCTGTTGTGTATTGCTCTGACGACGATAGAGGACAAACAGTTCCTCCCACGAGGGACTTTACAGACATTTGGCGGCCATAAATATACACCAATTTGTACGTGAAATTGTGACGGGAACCTGTAGCAAGATAGAGAAGGGTAGGGGTCCGCCACTGGTTCCAGAGAAGCTCTCTGGGTTCGCCCCACCTTTATACAGGCGCTAAGATACAGGTACCGATGGAGCATGCACTCATTCGCCGACAGCTCGCACCTCTTCGGCCTCGTCCAGCAAGGCTGAATTCAACGTCACCATCCGAGTACACCGCAATTGCGCAACTCCTTTAACATCCCTCATATCCCCCATTGCAGTCCAAATACGGCAACGCGACGCCTATAGCCAATCGACCCCCAATAAGTGATCCAATAGTCACCAACCACCTCGCCCAAAGAATGTCGGCACCACCTCCGCCAGCGCGGGGCGGCCTGTCCCTCTACGCCAACCTGCTCGAGACCAGCAACAGCACCCCAACCTCCGAGCAATCTACACAATTCCAACCCGAGGGCTCAGCCCAGGATGCGCCAGCACGGAGGCCTATAGACCCGGCCCTCCGGTTCCAGCCCATCCGCCGCCCGCAGGTCAAGCAGCCGAACAAGCCCAAGCCGTCCTTCCCCAAGGCGCCCCCCGCGACCTCGGCCGGTGCCGTCGTACCAGCGCCGCAGCAGCGCAGCACCCTCGCCGACTGGACCGCGACAGAGGACGACGAGTTCGCGTTCAATGGAGGCGGTGGAGGTGGGGGCGGAGCTGGGGGGAAGCGTCAGCGGGGCGGGCGGCGCAAGAAGAAGAAGGTCGACGACGGACCCGTCGAGACCAACTGGGACGAGCTCTACGACCCGTCGCGGCCGACCAATGTCGAGGAATATCTGCACAGCGAAGAGCGTATCCGCGAGATACGCGAGTGGAAGGCCGTGCTGTATGCCCACCGCCGGCAGAGGAGGAGGGGGACGAGCAGGGGGACCAGCGACGACGAGAGTCGTGGGAGCGAGGAGGAGGACGTGGGGAGGGCCATGCCGAGTATGTCCTCGTTGCCCTGTCTCTCTTCAAATTATGGGAAACCAGAAAGCTAACTGCTCTCTCTATTATTACAGACCAATTCGCACCGCCAGCGTCTCTCTCCTTTGCGCCACCGCCGGAGCCCAGCTCATCAACCCACCCCATACCCGCCGACACCGACACGACCGGCGACAGCGCCTACGCCCGGCGCCTCGCGCTCTCCAACACCACAGCAGCAGTAATGCCACCTCCATCACCACCGCAAGCAACTCCCGCTCCTCTCCCACCAGCAGACCACCAGCCACCACCACCTCCTCCCCCCCAACAACCCGTCCCCTCGACCGCCACGATCTCCCGTGCGCCAGTACGCTACGAACCTGCCCCCGCCGGCGACGAAGAGGACGCAATGGACATTGACAACCCCTCCTCGCCCTCACCCCCGACCACCACCACCGCCCCGGCCCCCTCCTCGCCGCCACGCACCTCCCGCCCAGGCCAAGCCGGCTTCGCGCAGCGCCTCATGTCCAAATACGGCTGGACCAAAGGCTCGGGCCTGGGCGCCGACGAAGGCGGGATCACGTCGGCGCTGCGCGTGCAGGTCGAGAAGCGGCGCAAGCGCCCCGACGCCGAGGGCGGCGGGTTTGCGGAGCCCGGCGGCCGGGGCAAGATCGTCGGCGGCGGTGGCGCCGCGGCCAAGAAGCGGAAGCAAAGCGGTGATGATGAGGGGCTGGGCACCATGAGCGAGGTGATTGTGCTCCGCAACATGCTCGAGGGCATGCCCGACCTCGAGGCCGAGATCGAGGCCGGCATCGGCCAGGAAATAGGCGAGGAGTGCGGCGAGAAATACGGACGCGTCGAGAGGCTGTTTATCGATGTCGGCGGACGGCAGGTGTTTATCAAGTTTGTCGAGAAGGTCTCGGCGTTGCGGGTGAGTTTTTTTTTCACTCACTGCCTCTTTTATTCCGCCAAGAAACGCCCTCCCCCCATACCCCGAAGTAAAGAGGCAAACAACCAAACAAACAAACAAACAAAATTTAACTTTATGACTACAGGCCGTCAACGCCCTGCAGAACCGCATCTTCAACGGCAACGCCATCACCGCCAGGTTCTTCGACACGGACAAGTTCGAGCAGGGCATCTATACGTAGATGGATGCTGGTCTTTTGTGCTACTACAAAGCGGCGTAGATAGGTAGATGGATGGAAAGAATACTGTGTCTAGTCGGTCGGTTGACGTGTGGCTGGCTGGCTGTCTACCGTTGACTATGAAAGATGAACTACTTACACATGTCGCGTCGTAGTCTAAATAGCTAGAGGGAGGAAGGCCCATTCCCAAACCCATGGGATTTATGATCGCATCACAAGAAACACGAACAACTACATAAAAGACAATCTCACAGTGGCATCGCTGTTATTCTGTCTGTCCTCCGCAGCCCCATCAAGCATAAAGCATCAAAACTCACCATATACTCCCTTCCATGTTCCCCTCCGTTAAAACGATCAAATGTCTATAAACAAATGAAAGAAACCCGGAAACGAAAATCCCCACGGCTTGGGAAACGCCACTGCGGCCGTTCAACTTTCCCATCGTGCTTACACACCCGCACTCATGGGACGGTTACTACCAAGAATAGATCGATAGCTGCCTACGTCACTATGGAAAGTACCGTTGTTGTAGATCCATGCAAATCTGCACAAGTCCGAATAGACAAGATACAGGCATATCATGAAGAACAGCCAAGGCACCCGCTTAGCAACAATTAAGAATCTCGTATGGCGATCGTGACAGACGTGTACGGATGGCATTATAGATACACACTTGTTCAACCAGCAACTTAACTAAAAACACGCTTTTCTTTTTCTCCCTCCCCTATCCTTTCCACCGTTTCCGCGCTGCTGTTCCTCGCGGAAGCCTCCAGCAGACAAGCTCATGAACGGCAAAGAACAAATCAAATTGGACAGACAGAGCACCACGCATCAGCATCCATTCCGATAACCATCATCTATTACAATCCCTAAAACTCTCATATTACAACCCTGGATGCGTTAAAAAGAACGAGACGCTGCTAAACACAAACAAGTATACGCGCGAACTCCTATCAACTAACGGGAGCAAACCCTCCGAGCCCTCAGCGCAACGAAAAACCACTGTCCAAAGCTCAACTCGACCAGACTCCACCCCTCGTCAGACCCAGGTAAATCAAATTGCGTGATTATAACACCTGTTACCGACCTCGACACGCGATCGTAAATAAGCTACCAGCGAGCCACGTGAACCAAGCCAGCAGAGATCCTCGCCCCAATCATACATGCTTCCGGATTTTGTTCTGTAATGCTGTGCAATGACAGCTGGAAAGGGCGTGTGTCACGCAGACGAGGTACGGAAAACGGGGACCAGGGTCTTGGGGGAAACGCAATTGGTAAAGGATTATTAAGTCTAGCGGTTCCGATACGGAGAATGAGTGTTCATATGATGTGCGTGCCGCCTGGATGAAATGACAGCCAAAGCTCGACAGCTCTTCGTTTCAACAGAAATGGAAATGAGTGCGGCAGATTGGAATGACGTGACCGTTATTTGGGGTTGTCGAAGGGACGCACCACACTTCCCGAGTGGAGGACCACCAACGTCTGCGAAATGACTCCGTTTACCACAGGGCCTGGGAGAAGCCACCAACAACTGCCAGTCCAAGGATGGCAGCGTTGAAGGAGAGTCCGTTGGCGGTGTTGTTCTTGGTGCCGGTGCTGTCGCCACCGCCGGACGAGCCGCCGCCGGACGAGGTACCAGTGCCGGTATCCGAGTTGGCCTGATCATTGTGGCTGGTGCAAGCATAGGTGCCCTGGATCTGACCGCCACCGCCCTGGGTGGAGGGGGCAAGCTTCTGGAAGGTATCGCACGACTTGCTGACATCGGCAGTGCTGGAAATGTCGAAAGCACCCTTGACGTCATCCAGAGCGGGGAAATCGACGCTACAGTTTCGCAGGTCAGTAAATAATACCGTGTCAAGGAGCAAGATGATCAGCCATACCTGGTGAAGTTGCCTCTCAGCTTAACGGCACCGCCGACAGTCTCCAGCTTAGGGAAATCAATTTTCTCGAGAGCGGTGTTGTTGGCAATAAGAAGGCCGCCGGCAATAGCGCTAAGCTTGGGCACAGTGATGTTGCTAAGCTTGGCATTTCCGACGAAAGAGATGTCACCAGCCTTGGTCGAGGTGAGGTTGGGGGCGCTGAACGACGAGAAGTAGTTGGAATCAAAGCGGGCTGAGCCGTTGACGGTGGCCAACGAAGGGACCAGGAATGACGTGACGTTGGCAATGGTCATGTTGGCAATCCAGATCAGCTTGGGCAGGTTGATGGTGAGCTGTCCACCACCGTTGGCCTGGACGAGGAAGTTGTCGCTGAGGGTCGCGAGGTCGGTATCGAACTTGATCAACCGGCGGTTGTTGTTGATGTTGAGGGTCTTGACACTGGCAAGATTGATGCCGGCCAGGGTGGCCAGGAAAGTATCGGCAATAACGACGTAATCAGCCTTGGTCACGGCAATCCCCATATCTCCCAAGTTGGGTACGGATGTCCAGGAGATGTTCTTCACCGAGTCGAGGACGGGGAAGGTAATGGAGGTGATGACGTTGAGCTTGTCGAGAGCAAAAGCGCCGCCAACCGCGGTCAAGCTGTTGCTCTGGAGAGTCTTGATGACAGTGTTCTCCAAAACGGCGAGATCACCAGTGATTATTGAAGGGCCGGAAATGTCGACATTGTCGCCAGCACCCTCGCCAATCACAACGCTTCCCTTGATGGTGCCACAGCTAGCAAGAGCAGTGGCATCGGCCTGGCTGTTGATGGTTGTCGTAGTTACAGTGCAAGTGGTAACCTTGGTCTGGGCTGGAGGCGAGCAAAGTCAGCCATGGTCATCTCAAGACATGACCAACAGCCACTAGGAGAGGCCATGGATGATGGAACTTACCAGACACCGAGCCAATGGCTGCCAGTACGGGCAGGAGGATCTTGGCAATCATTTTGACGGAGCTGAAGAGAGGATTAGTTAAGTGGCTTTTGTAGTATTGGCGGCCGAACGGATGGCCGTGGTGTTGGTGGCAGACAGGCAGGCTCGCTCTCGATAGACAGCTTGGAGAGGAGGATGGATAAAAGTGGTGAGCGAGAAGAGTGATATGAAGTAGTATGTCTACAAGATGGAGATCTCGGGCAAAGCCAGTCCAAAAACAGATATGTGCTGAGCTCAAGTCGGTGTTTGATGAGAAGGAGAAGCAGAAAAGCCGTGAGCTGGCTGAGATGCGTCGCGTACAAAAAGAGCTGCGAGCAGTGCGTGGTGCCTTGACTCTTTCTGCCGGCTTTCTGTGCTTTCCGGGTGGATGGGAGGAGTTTAGGGAAGGAGGGATCGGGGCGACGGAGGATGAGTCGTCGTTGGGTGTGATTCTTCAGATCACGCGGTAGTGGTTGCAGGTTGATGGGCAGTGGTTGACGTGGTGAGGATGGGGTTGGAGGGCCTGCTGCTCTCTTGCCATGCTGGTGCGGAAAGAGGGAAAGAAGCTCCTTCCTGCTTGCTCGCTTGGTGTTGCTGTCGGAGTTTGCAGGCACCTGGGCCTTTTCTTGAAGGTTTGGACGTAGGGCGGCAGCAACAGCAATCAAGCAAGAGCAAGCAGGATGTGCTTCACGACTGCCTGCCTGCCTGGCCGCACCTCATGACGTTTTCCCGCAGAACGGTGAAGCAATTGCCAACGTACCTGTTTCGTCAATGGCTGGAATGCCTCGGGGGACGACGCGACGGGAGTGAAGTCGACTAAACCGCGTGGTTGTTGTTCGGGCGACAATCGAGGGAATCGTTGACGCGGGCAAAAGTAGTATGCTGAGGGCGACGGGTTGTTGTCGTTCCTAAGCAACCGCGATGGGGGAAATATGAACAGTAACGAATGTATGGAATCGAAACCGAACAGAGGACAGGAAAACGATGCAAAACGAGAAGGAGAGCAGTGTGGCTTGAGGTAGAGCTCCAAAGGGGGCGGCGGCGGCAGAAAAGACGGGACGCGGGCACCAGCGACAGGAAATCGCAGAAACCTGCAAGAAGGGGTAATTGGAGCTAATTCCATCTGGACCGGGGGGCTGGTCTGAATACGGGCACGCCCCTGCGCGTGCAGCCAAGCAAGCCCAAGGTGGTGTGGGGCTGCCAAGATATGGATGGACACTAGCGGGCCCGTAGCAGTCACACCAGCGCCGCTGCACGGCAGCAAGTCTGATCAAAAGCTAGGGATTCCGGATTTACAGGGCGGTTGCCTCATCCATCATTCTTCAAGGCTTGGCGAGGGGCTATCTGGGCGTTTGAGAATTTGATCTTGGTTTTCGACGCTCGATGCACAATCGGTGCGCCCTCTCAGCTACAACACTCTTGACGAGGCCGCCGACATGTGTGAAATGTGCCGTGGCAGCTGGCAGCGTCGAGTTCCTGACCGAAGTCAATTGGACCCTCCGCTCCTCAGCTTGACAGGCGTTCATTTCATCGTCGCATGCTTTGGTGCTAGCCTGTGATTCATTCGCGCGACCCAAGTAAGGTACCCCGTACCGATTTCGCTGATGATGATGAAATGAAGGCGTGGGCATAGCCATGCGCGCGTGCACGAGCAAGGCCGGTATCAGGTGTTTCCATGGTGGGCCAGGCACGCAGGCTCTTGTTCCTTGAATTCATCTGGGGCGTGCCTTGCAAGCTTGGCCCCAGGCCTGCTGCTACGCTGTCGGCTTTTATGCTAGCCCTGCGCCGACGTCGATGGCTTTGCTTGGAAATCTTGCTGGCGAGATTGGCACTTGTTTCCCTCGGCTACCAGATTTTCTCTATAATTTTTTTTTTCCCCTTCATGAATTAAATTCAAGAGCAAAGAAATCATCTCAACCTACATGGGGCCTGTCTTGCTCGGTTTATTCTCGATAACCCGTGCCCTTCACGAATGGGGAGGTCGGAGGTGTCAACCGGGAAGTCCGCCAGCCACGTCCTGGCAGTTATCGCCTGTTTTCAGTCCGTCCGGTATGTGGTTGGAAGCGCAGACAATCCGCCACGCCGCTGTGTGCATGCTGGCATTTTTCGATCTTGAGTTTAGCCTTGGCATGGCAGCGGGCGGGCGCCATGGCCCATGACCTTGACATTGACAGCAATCCGTCATCCGTCATCCGTCACCCCGTCAATCATAATAACTTGCATGTTCTAAATGGAAGCCAACCGCGGTCTGTGTGGGGTCAAGCGTTCCATGAGCGGACGACCACCGACCAGACCACTGGAATTCCTATCTGTCCACATGGTTGACCGACCTCCACCGACAGACAGATGGGCGGACAGCGACGGAGGATTACGAGTCCTCGTTCGCACACGAGAGACGGCTAGAATGATCAGACAATACACTACCTGAGAGTGTGAATACGAATTAGTGCATCGGCTTTTGCAGACTGCATGCACCACCATTCGGGAGGCACGCACTGTTTCCTGATTGGAATCGTCAATCGCGATCTGCATGTAACACGCCCGCCCGCCCGCCAGCCCAGCTCTGGACCGAACCACTGCTCTCCACTGGCCTGCTGTTATCATGGTGCTGTCTCCTATCAGGGAGTGTCTCAGTCCAAGTCCGTGGTGTTAGATGCACACCCGTGGCCAGCCACTGCCAGCCAAACGAGAATTCTCGGGGTTTCAGAGCTGCTTGTTTCGATCAATTGCATGGTTTCTGGAAGGCCAATGGGGGCAGGGCAACCGTGAGCCCAGCAGCAAACCATCGCATGTGCTAGCAACAGTTGCGACATGGAACCACCAAGCTCAACCGCCGCGCCTGCCGCCGCCGTCGCCGCATCCTCCTCCTCCTCTTCCTCCTACTCCTCTTCCTCCTCCTCCTCTTCCTCCTCCTCCCCGTCCAGCAGCAACGACTACGAATACAACCAAAACGTGGACGTCGATACGATGACAATGAAAATGACAACGACCGTTGTTTGACCGACCGTTGGCCGACTAGCCGATCGATCAAGGGACAATCTCCAGAAAATCCCGGGGTTACCCGTGTTTGTTTCTCTTGGAACTTTCTCTACCACGTCGCGGCATGGTTGCATATGGACTGGCTGGTAGGCATTCACCACGCCTGCATCAACCACCTGGAGCAGCACCACACCACCCGACCGGACCCGGAGCCGGTGCATTGCTGCCCGGGTGCCAGGATGGGGAATGGATGGGTGCATGCCCCGTTGCCCATTGACCACGGTGGGCTCGGGTGGATTGTTCTTGATCCCAACCTTGGTCGATCTATATTTGTCTCCGCCGGTCCACTTGGCCTGACTTTAAAATCGCCATGTTCCTCTTTTGTGGCAAAAAACGAGATGAACGCAGCAGATCTCATCATCCAGCAGATCTCCCCTTTTTCTCCCCTTTTTTCTTGCCTGCACCTAGCTTGCCAAGACCTATTGTAGGCTGTGAGGCTCAAAGCTAGTGCACACTACACTCCGGCAGAGAACAGCCGAGCAGTGTAACTGTTGTGCCACGGGCCCGTCAGCTTGTCTGTCAACTGGCACGAGTGGACGACCAAACTGTCGAAGAGAAGGCCAAAAAAAGTCCGGGGAAACGTTGAACATGTTGACGTCTTTCCTCTCATGACCATGATTCTATGCCACGAACAAGACCAGCGTGACCGGCCGACTGTGGTACATGTACGCACAATGCACCCAAGCTTCGCCTTCCTCACTTGGGACGAGTTGTGCCGTGCAACAAGCCGACGCTTTCAAGAAACCAATGTCTCTTTAAACTGTGTGTTCCTCTTGTTTCAAACGGCGTCATCGCTCGGCGGTACTGCGCACCTGGGATCTGCGACAGCATCTCAAACACCTGGCCACCCTCCTGCCTCTTGACTCTCCTCTCCACCAGCTCCAACTGCAACTCCCTCTAGCAATGATAATCATCGTCTATCATTGCGCCTTTCGTAGGATAACCAACAGTACCAAGATCTATTCAGCTCAGACGCTCACGTAGTGACTCGGCGAGAATCCACAAACAACCTTTCCACTAGAGGGACTCATCTCGATATTTCATGCACCCACCCACGAGCCCCAGTCTGGTAGACAAAGTTTCCCGGGGAATTCCCTTTTTAGACTTCCCGTTGACCAAATGGGGCCGCTTATTTTATCACCCATCATCCCTCCCGCTCGAAAGAACCAAGAACGAAAAAAGAAGAAAAATCTCGACACGTAGAAACAAAACATTGATTATCACCCTGTCGTCGTATGCGGTTCAACGAGTCATTGACGCATCAAGCATCAACAGGGCTAAAGTGACCTTTCCCCAGTTTCTTGGTGGTTGCGTTGAAAGTCAAACGAGATGACTTCAGCAGACTTGGCGCGCCTGAAGTTGTGAAACACTTTGGAACTTTCCATGCTCCCGCATCACCACAGGCGCCTACTTAACTAAGAGAAAATCATGGGGGATCATCGTGTCTCTGACGAGATGTGGTCTGTCCCGAGGTCAACGGAAACCTAATGCTCATTAACGGATTATATGACCACCCTGGAGTTCATATACAAAAAGAACGGGGGTGTAGATAAATGCTGCTACACACATAACCTCTACTACCAGCCTCCTTTAGTTGCGAATCGGATGCCCGATTACTTGAGAAACCTCATGTCTTCAGCCGTCACAGGAGATACACCAATGGAGTGCTTGCGGGGACGTCCTTTGCCAGTGGGATTCGTGCTGACACTCCAAAGACAGGAGGACGCTCAAACCCGTTGATAGCCCAGCCACGTCAAAAGATCGCCGAGCCTTGACGCACGCACGCACAAGAGAAGCATGGAGGACAAGCAGAGATTCTAGTGTCCTGTGGCCATGGTCGTGAACTCTGGCGCCCGGCGTCGATCAAAACAACAGAGAGACGGGAGGTGAGGCGAGGTGCCGTGTCGTTGGCGGCCCGCATGAGCTAGACTCAGACTAGCTGGCATGCAAGACGGATGTTGCGTAGTCGAAAAAGTTTGTTTTTCCATCTATGCAGCTGTCTTGACCCGTGGCGCCATCTAATTCCGGTCACCTTTTGCCCCAGAAAGTCTGTAAACTACAGCAAACCTACAAGTGGCACAGGGTTACGACAACCCCCTCACATCCATCCACCCTACCTACCTACCTACTCAAGCGTACTGACATCCGTCTCCTCGACCCGCCACATATACCACATAAACAGACTCCGGTACGGCCTGAACCGCTCGCTGATCTCCTCCATCTCCTTCTCGCTCATATACTTCCACTTGGCGCTACCGCCGCCCTTCCCCTTGGCCGTCTTCAGCCGCGCGACGTCGCGGCCCGCAAACGCCGCCATGCCCCGCTGCACGCCCAGGTCGCCCAGCGAGAAGACGTCCATGCGCTTGAGCGCGAAGCACGCAAACATCTCGACGCTCCAGCGGCCCAGCCCGCGCACGGCCGTCAGCTTCGCCACCAGCTCCTCATAGGGCGCGTCGGCGAGCATCTGCGCCGACAGCTCGCCCTGCGCGAACTTGCTCGCGATCCCCTGGATGTACTCGGCCTTGCGCTGCGAGAGCCCCGCGGCGCGGAGGGTCGGGAGCGGTGTCGCGCAGACGTGGGATGGCGCCGGGAAGCGCTTGGGTGGTGTGTCTGCTGTGCCGGTCGTGGCCGCGGCGTCGTCGAAGAGCGCTATGAAGCGGCTCTTGATGGCCCGGGCGGCCGCGCCGCTTACCTGCTGCGAGATGATGCTGCTGACCAGCGCCTCGAACGGGTCAATCTGCTCGGCGAGACCCTCGGGCGAGAAGACGCGGCAGGGGTTCTTGTCGATCAGGTTCTTCATGCGCGGGTCGATGGCGATGAGGTGGGCGCAGGCCTCTTCGAGGATGTTGGCTGTGGTGGTGGTCTTGGGGTTTGGCGTCGTGGTGGTGGGCCGTGGCTGTAGTTGCGATGATGGTGCCTTGGAGGGTGATGGGGCGTCGTCGTTGTCGATGGGTTTCGAGGCGACGATGCGCGAGGTCTGCGGGGAGAAGAGAGGTGCGTTGGTCTTGTTTGGATCTGCTAGACGGTTGACAGCTGCTGGTTTGGGCTTCTGGGTAGGTGTGAGAGATGCTGCAGTGGCGATGAGGCCGACTGCGCTTGGTGTGGGCGTTGCCGGTGGCGGAAGGTTGGGCTCCTTATTCCGGACCCGACGTTTCTGTGGTGTTGATGGCGCCTCGTCTGACGGTGTGGGTGTTGACTCGTCGGTTGCTGCTTTCCTCTTACGAGACTTGGAGGGAGGTACTGCTTCTGGTGATGGTGGTAGCAGCAGATTGGCCACAGTTGCGTTGGCGGCCCGGGCACTTAGACGAGCTGACTTTCGCGACGCCATGTTGTGAGCGAATGTCCTTGACGGTAAGGAATGGAGAGACGGTGTTGGTGAGGTGTGAGTCAGTGGTCGAAGTTGTGATGGCAACCTCTGCAGACGACTTGAATGGAACCCAATCCTGGAGAGAGTCAACTGTAAGGCGAGTTGAGTCCAGGCAGGCGTAAATCGCATCGCTCGGTGTTCAAATCATGATGTTATAAGTGGCCTGGCTCTGAGAAGATTGGGTTTCCTATTCACAGACAATCTGATGGTTTCTAACCATTCAAAAGTGACAGAAAAGAAAAGAAAAAAGGGTTCCGACGACCAATTGCTCATCTCAGTCGCATAGGTAAGAAAGAGGAGAAGGGGACCAGGCAGGCTTAGTAAAACGCGCCCTTTGAGACGGTTCATCACGAATGGGGGGTCGTCAGTGTCGCCAGCTCACGTGGCCCGGACCTAGACCTAATTCCGGAAGTCTGTCTCGTCATGGATAAGAAAAGGAGCAATTGAGCGAATGACGATGCAGCTGCTGGCTGCTGAGATAACCGAAGCCAACCATGAGCGCTGCCACCGACCTTGGACGCTGCAATGCCCGGTTGGCCTGCGGATGATCGCCGTGGTAGGGCAGGCAGGCAGGCAGGCAGGCAGGACGTTGTTTCCTCACCAGCCGCCAAGGACAGATACGACAGAACACCTACCTGACCCACGAACTTTGAGCACTGCCCATCATTCACTGGTTTCGCCCTCTTTCTCGCGGGCTTGGGATGGAGACAGTCGACGGCCAGCCCCAGAGACGGTGCTGCGGCTGTAGCGCTGACGAGTGGTCGCCCTCGATCATCGATGACGGCGGAGAATGGCGGATGGCTGACCGGATGGCTTACGACATGTCCGCCTGCTGTGGGCACCTACCACCTGGACGGGATACGTACACCGTCCACGTTGATGGCGAATGCAACAACATACGAGACAGGATTCGTAAAGCTTGGCTTGGGCATCCCTGCACCCCCAAAAAAGGCACAGACAAGAGAACAACCCGAATGCAAGACAGACGTAACAGATGCGGGCTACAGGATACAGCGTTCCTTATCAGGGCTTGTGAGTGTTCGCCTGGAAGATTGCAAGCGAGCTGGCCACAGAGATAATTAGGAGAAGGAAACGCAGCACAGCCAGAAACCGGCCTGAAAACTAGCCAATCTGCCCGCTTCCCAGCTTTTGGAAGCAAAGGGTCTCAAAGTCTCAGCATCCCTCCCCGCCTATGCATGAAGACAGGTCTCGGCTCATTGGCCTGGCGGAATTGCAGAATCGAATCCTGGTCGGGAAAGGACAAGATCCACCTCTCCGTTCGTCTCGCTACGATCTCGAGATTCAGACCGAATGAAAAAGGTTTGGGACGCCATGACAAACCTGGGAGGACTATAGACGCTCTTTTATTTATAGCCTGCTGCACTACACTGCACTACACTAAACTATACGTGCAGGTATAGGGTTGTAGGCCAGGCCAAACAAAGTTCATCCTCAGTCGACATTTTGATGTTCGATCCCAAGATTATTAGCAGAGTTCCGAATTCTTGCAGCGTCGGACTGCTGGCGCGGAATTTGTGCTTCTGCTGCCGCAAGGCCAAGGGCAGCCAAGGCAGAAGGTACGTGGGTACCTTACAGGGTAGATTGCAATAAACTGGAGCTGGTCCCCGACCCTGGCCCCCTGATAGGCCACCGCTGGCCACCCCCTAAAGGGCGACCTCCACTCCACCCGACACTGGAGACGTCCCCCGTTCTCTGCTTCTGGCCCAGTGTCATTGCACCCGACGCCAGTCAGTGCCCAGTGCCGTGCCAGGCCTTGGATTTGACCACTCACCTCACTGGGAGAAACTCTCATCAGCCTCTCATTTCTTAAAACATCTAACCTCCAGCTGTCACCTCCGAAAGCGACCCCCAAAGCCGTGTACGGGTTACCGACCTGCACCTGCACCACCGACTCCCACGAAGGCTGGCCGTCCCTCGCTTCAATTCTGCATCCAGTGCCATCTTCATCCGAGCTTATTGCGTCGACGCCGGCTCTGGACCGTCGATTTAATTCATCGTTTGAGTCGCCTGGACCCAGCGCCCAGCGCCCAGCACTCCTCCCACACGTCCGTCCCAGGTCCCAGAACGAGGCGCCACCCGAAAATTCTCCCCGTCCTGTACCTCCTGCCCACCTGCGTACGGCGACGGCTCGTTACCTGCGTTACCTACATTCGTTGTCGGTGCCCCCCAACGTGTCGCTCACGTACATCCCGCCTCGTGCCCCGTCCGACCGACTGGCACTCCTCGCCTCGCGTCGCATTCCCCGACGGAAGACACCCGACCTTCTCTCCCCTCCTGCCAGCTGTATCATCCACCATATCTGGGGTGGTGCTGAGGAGCCACCCGAATCCTCGACATGCTTCTTCCCAAGGGCGGCGTCAGCTGGAAAGCGGCCAGATCACAGTTACCGCCGACGAGGGCGATATGGGTCTTCCTGACCAAGACACGTTTTCTCCTATTTCTCGCCCTCACCGGCACCATACTATTACTATGGCGCGGTATCCGCACATCTGCAGGCGAGATGCAAAGGTAAGAGGCCCTCCCTCGCCCTATATGTCTTGCTTGCTTGCTTGCCTGGCTCGATTGCTCGCTTCGCGTCTCCGAGGCTAATGCCGCATCTTGTTCGATCCAGTTTCTACTGCTGGGGGCCATCGAAACCTCCAATGGAAATGTCACTTAACGAGCAGGCATCGTGGAATGCCCACCTCCACACTCCCGTAATTTTCAACCACCACGCGCCCCTAGAAATCAACTCGACAACAATCTCCCACGTCAACTTGAACCCCATCAAGTCGACCACCAAGGCCCTCGCCAACGAAGAACGAGTCCTCATCCTCACCCCCCTCAAGGACGCCGACCGGTACCTCTCCAAGTACTTCGAGCTCCTCGCGGAGCTGACCTATCCCCACCACCTGATTGACCTAGCATTCCTCGTTGGAGACTCTACCGACGAGACCCTCGCTGTCCTTGCCGCCGAGCTCGATCGCCTGCAGAAGCGCCCGGACGCGTTTCGAAGCGCCCTGGTTGTCGAGAAGGACTTCAACTTCAAGCTTAGCCAGAGCGTCGAGGACCGACACGGGTTCGAGGCCCAGGGACCGCGACGGAAGGCTATGGGCAGGGCGCGAAACTACCTCTTGGCGACAGCTCTCAAGCCTGAACATTCTTGGGTATACTGGAGGGACGTGGACATTGTAGACAGCCCCTCCAAGATCCTCGAGGATTTCATTGCCCATGACAGAGACATTCTCGTGCCCAGTATGAACCCCCTTCTCCAAGAACTGGCGCATCGGGGTCGGAGCTGACTCAATGCAGATATCTGGTTCCACCGTTACAAGGATGGCCGCGATATCGAAGGCCGATGTAAGTTTGCGCTGTCATGTCTGTTCTCCCGATCATCTGGCTAACAATAAACTAGTCGACTATAACTCCTGGGTTGAGTCTGATAAGGGTCGCAGACTGGCGAACAGTCTCCCCAAAGATGTTGTCCTCGCTGAGGGTACGTTCCTCTAATCGCCGCTCGAGTTCAAAAAGCAATGTTGCTGATCACTTTGTGTTTGCGCTTCCAGGTTATAAGCAATTCGATACAGGGCGAACATACATGGCTAGAATGGGCGACTGGCGTAATGACAAGGACGAGGAGCTCGCGCTCGATGGAATTGGCGGCGTCAACATTCTTGTCAAGGCAGATGTACACAGATCAGGTAATTGCGCACCCTGTTCGATCTGGATTGAGGCACTTGACTAACAAATGCTCAGGTATCAACTTCCCCTGCTATGCCTTTGAAAACCAGGCCGAGACAGAAGGATTTGCGAAGATGGCCAAGAGGGCAGGCTACGAAGTCTACGGCCTGCCGAATTACATCGTCTGGCACATCGATACCGAGGAGAAGGGGGGTAATGTATAGATTCCCGGGGACAATGGCGGCATTTGCGTTTGGTTAAACCACTATATTTTTGCACGCCTGCCCTGTCTTGTTGGTTCTACTCTTTTTTTTTTCTTCTCGTGCGCATGGGGGAAACTGTTTTGATCTATTCAATTGTTTTCGATTCCCATACAAATCGGAAACAAGACTCCGGGCACGGTTTTCAATTGGGAGGGGGGAGGGAGGAAGAAGAAGAAAAACGCCCAGTTTTATTGTACGAAAGACCCACGATTACACATACCACACACAGATCACATCCATGTCTTCTTTTTCTCCTCCCCCGCCGGCTTTTTGACAGATAATGGCGTTTAGGAAGGGGGCGCGGTGGTGTGAGGGGATGGGAACCTCAACATGATGTTTTTTTCTTTTCATCTCGGTGTCCTTTCCTTTCGTCTCGTCCTCGTCGATTATTTCATCAGACACGGGTTTGGAGTCGGTTGGTTTCCGACTGCTGTTCGCGCGCCTACCTACCTACCTGAGCTTTGCAGGCCTTCGCCACGCACGTTCTACGAACGACAACTTCGATATCTCTATTGGTTTCTGCAGGTTTGCTGGAGACGATGGTTTGGAGCTGACATCGACCGGAGCTGTCACCAAAACTTGCATACGCGCTGAAACGGAAGGATGGAGAGGGAGGAGAAGGGACGGCGCGAGACAAGAGGAGGGGAGTGGTGGTCTTCCCCCCAAGGCGAGGGAGCAAGCGGGTCTTAATATCGGGAAGGAGAAGAAGAAGAAGAGGGAAGATTCTTGGCTACTTAATTTGGTACGAGAGCAAGCGGTGCCGGTCAATCTTCGAGACTGGAGACTGGAAATGGGGAGGCTTGCTTTGCTTCGCTTCTGGGGGTTGGGGGGGAAGACGTTCAGATTGGGGACTGGCCGACTCCTCGAAGTTGGCTTGTCTTTTTTTCTTCTTCGCTTTTCTAGACACATATTTTCGGAATAGGGGATGGAATGGATTGGACAGGACGGGACGGATGGAGGGATTGGACGGGATGGTTTTTGTTGGGTGATTGACTGGACTGGGCTGGGCTGGAGAGGGGATAGTCGAGGGAATTGAGGGTTAATACATACTTATATATATCATCTATACATACCTCCCTACGTTATTCCGAGCTTATGATGGAGATGAAAAGGGGCGTTTTGGTTGTGGGTTGTTTTTGCTAGTCTGTTGATATGTGTTTTTGTTGGGATGGTTTGTTGGCCGGGTGTTTTAGTTGGCTTGCTTGCTTGCTTGCTTTGTTTCGCTGCCGTGTCGGATATCGTAACCGCCGGTGGTGAGATTATACGTTTGATTTGTTCACGGGGTTTGGCCTGCCTTGTCTGTCTCGGGTTGTCGTGGTGGTGATGCCATGTGGTGTGATGCTGGGAGAGCTGTGTCATACGATGCTAGACTCATGAAACGTGAAACCTCCTCTGACAGTTGGAGGGTGAGTCGGACCGGCCCACGACTTACACGCGTATGTTACGCATTCCATGTGCTGGAGTCTGGAACAAAGGCATCAGGGGAAGCTCCTTCGCTCGGCTGACTCCCCGTGCCATAATTTCATGAGGCCGCCCGCTTACGGAGAAGAGAGGAAGACAAAGTGAGGTTCTGTTTGTTTCCTGGTCTCGAGTAAAGCAAGCTCCAGAAGACTGTATACACATACAACGCCGCGCTCGCCTTGTGCACACCTGGCAGCAGCAGCAGCAACAGCAACTCCACCCCCGCCGTGCACCCCTTCCTCTCTCCTCGATCGAAAAAAAGTCTAATCGTTCCGTATGTTTTTGTTATGCGTGTCGTTCCATAGAATACAATTGGCTTCTGTTAGACCAGCGTGTCCCTCCCCGCCCTCTTCCCCATCCTTTCAACCTCCTCCCCCCCGGGGGCTGGCGGCGCCTAGTGCTTCTTGACGACCTCGAGGGTGTCGAGGGCCTCGCGCTCCTTGATCTCGTTCTCGAGCTGCTCGACCAGCGGGCCCAGGTAGGGCACGTCCTCCTCGGGCTTGGTCCACTCGTTCTTGGGCAGGAGCTTGTGCGACAGGGAGAGCTGCACGGCGCGGCGGATGCGGAAGATGCGGTCGTAGCTCTGCTTGGGCGGGAGGCGCTTGAGGGCCTGGAGGACGGTCTCGTTCTCTTCGGAGATCAGGTCGTCGGCGCTGGATTGGGAGAAAGAGGAGGGGAGGGGGTATTGGTTAGTCTTTTTCTTTTTGACTTCTTTTTGACTTAATTCTGTTCGTAATGCAATTGGGGGGCTGTGTGGTGGGTGGGATGTGCCAATTGAGTGTTTTGGCGCGACACGGCGACGGGGGCGCACGGGTGGGAGAGCGAGCGAAGGGGGAGCATTTACCGGAGACCAAGCTGGCGGTAGCCGGCGGCGTTGGCGTAGAGCTGGGCGACGGGCTTCAGCATGTTGAGCAGCCAAGGCCGCTTGATGATGAAGGGCGCGAGGGATGGCGGAGGCATGGCGGCGGTTGTGGTGGTGGGTTGGGCTGGGTAGAGAGGAGTGGTTTGGCGTGGTCCCTGGACGTTGCTTGCTTGCTTGACTCCCAAATTGCCGCGAAATCAGACAACGGGTCGGGATCTGGTTCGAAGCTCTCGCCGAAAAAAGCCGTGCTGGCCTGAATGGGCGCCTGAGGCAGCAAGAACCACCCGCGCGGGACTTTGTCGACACCCTAACCCTTGGTGTTGCCTTAGCTTCCTTCCTTTGCGTTGGAGGGAGTGCTTGTGCAGGCGCTGGGGAAAGGCACCAAGGGCAAGGGGAGTGATGAGGTAATGGCTTGGCTGGTATAAAATGATGCGCTGATAAACGTCAACTGATAGCGCTGATCCCTCAGTGATAACGACCGCTGCCGCTGTGAGGCTGCTTTTGGTGACCATCCAATGGCGGGAATTTCAAGGTTTGGCCGACTTGGAAGGAACGAGGTCGGTCCTCTGGTAGCTCTCTAGCTGCATTACACATTCATAGATACAGGTAACTATTTACCTCTATTCACTAGATAGAAATTCGAATATCCTCCAGTGCCTACCTGACCTTCCCTAACAGACCCTCCGTAACCGCCTGTTGTCACAGGGACGTGAGCAGCAAGAGAGAAATCACATTGCTCGCGTGCACCTCGGACCCCGAACAGCGACTCCCAGGCTACCGGTGACATAATTGGCAGCTGGCCGCCAAACCGGCGAGCAAACCGTGGTGGTCTCGGCGCTGATCGGCTTTCAACTTTCCCCTACCTACCTGACCTACACTTGTACCCCCTACCTGACTTGACCGACCTGAAAGGGTAGGTACCCTGCCCCAAACAAGCCCCAAACTCGACTGTGGAATCGCATTCCTCCCATGCACCTGGACCGCCCGCCCGCCTGCTGCACGCCCGCCCGTCCCCGTCCCCGTCCGTCTCAAGATATTTTCCTCTGACGCTCCCCTCCACCACCTTAAATCCCATCATATTGCTGCTACTGCTGCTGCTCCGAACGAACACCCGCGCCAACTCCCCGAGACCAGTCCGGACACCGTCGAGATTTTAAGAGGCAAAAACCAACAGTCAATGGGCGGCGACAACTGCTAGGAGCAGTCACGGCCTTCGGCCAAAACGGGCGTCTTCCCCGCACATCGGGACGGCAGAAGCACCACCACCACCACCAACACCACCACTGCGCAGACGGCAGCCCCTCCACGGTCACGGTCCGGGTCCGCGTCCCTGTCTGATGAGCAGATCGCGGGTTGGGGAGACGAACAGGGCCATATCGACCAACTCCGAACCGCGGGGTCTCTGAGGTTCGACAGAGACCCCCCCTTGCACCAGCTCCAGCACCAGCACCAACACCAGCGCCAGCGCCTTCGACGACACCTTCGGCTCGAATCCCCTCTCGAGGGCGGCATGTCTCACGACCAACCCCAGCTCTCTCCCGCCAGACAGCCTCCGCCAGCGCCTCACCCGTCAGAATATGGGGCCGCCTCGTCTCCTCAGCCTCCACCACCGTATTCTCACGCAGCAAGGGAGCCGTCTTCAAAGGGCCGCGTGCCGGATAAAGCGGCGGTAGCAGAAGTGGCCATGCAGGACCCCGGCCGGCTGACGCTCGGCCAGCGGTGGGCCGTCAATGCCTCGGACTCGCAGTTCAACGCGCTCGCAGGCGCCATAGGAGGCTTCACGTCGGGCATCGTCACCTGCCCGCTGGATGTCATCAAGACGAAGCTGCAGGCCCAGGGCGGGTTCGCCGCCATGCAGAGAGGCGGCGCGCATGCACACGCGGGCCATACCCCAAGGATCTATGAGGGTCTGGTAGGCACGGCCACCGTCATCTGGAGGGAAGAGGGCCTGCGAGGCATGTACAGAGGACTAGGTCCGATAATAATGGGATATTTGCCCACGTGGGCTGTGTGGTTCACCGTCTACAACAAGAGCAAGAAATGGGTGGGCCAATACCAAAGTAGGTCGTGGTTATCCCGTCCGTCTGGAGGCAGTGAACCCATAGAAAACCCCCCCGGTTGCTAACCACATGTCTCTAGCAAACACATTTGCGATCAACTTCTGGTCGTCCATCATAGCCGGCGCCAGCAGCACCATCGTCACCAACCCAATCTGGGTCATCAAGACCCGACTCATGTCACAGACAGCCTCCCACGACAGGCCGCGGTTCTCGCTGTTCCCTAAGGGGGACAACACACCGACGGCCCGCCCGACGCTCGCCGCGCCATGGCACTACAAGTCCACGCTGGACGCCGCGCGCAAGATGTACACCACGGAAGGCATTCTGTCCTTTTACTCGGGCCTGACCCCGGCACTACTCGGCCTGACACACGTCGCCGTCCAGTTCCCCGCGTATGAGTATCTCAAGGTCAAGTTTACCGGCAGGTCCATGGGGGCGCAGCCCACGGCCGGCCAGGACGAAAAGGCGCACTGGCTAGGCATTCTGTCGGCCTCGATATTATCCAAAATCCTCGCCAGCAGCGCCACATACCCGCACGAAGTCATCCGCACACGCCTGCAGACCCAGCGCCGGCCGATCCCCGGACAGGAATACATGCAAGGACTCGGAGGAGTGGCACCACCAGAACAGGCAGGAGGAGGCGTAACGAATACCCCCGCCGCCCCGCAGCAGCAGCAGGTCCCCAAGTATAGGGGGATCGCCATGACCTTTCGCACCATCCTGCGCGAGGAAGGATGGAGGGCCTTCTACGCCGGCATGGGCACGAACATGATGCGCGCCGTGCCGGCGGCGACGGTCACGATGCTCACGTACGAGTACGTGATGCGTCAGTTCAACGGGGCGCGGACGACGGGCCGCCAGAAGCTGTTGGGCCAGTATGACCGCCCGGAGCTGGGAAGCACATAGAGATTGGGGGCGGCTTTGTCTATACCGTAAAAACCAGTTGAACAAGACAGTGTTTTTCTCTTTGTCCGGCCCGTGGCGAAATGCGAGGTGGCTTTATCATTATTAGAAAGCCGATGCGAATCACTACCTTTAGCTTTACCTATTCGCGTACATATCTACCTTACGTACGCTGCTCCCTACAACTTTTCTTGTGTGCATACTCTGGAGCCCGGCTGTGCTTGAATTTGACACGGCATGGCGCAGAGAGAGGGACGGGGGCTCTGGATGCCCTGGTTGGTCACAATGGACGTGGAGATGAGGGATGGAGGAAGACGAATGCGATACCCTATGGGCGTTCATGTCAGAGGTAAAGGGTGTGAACATGGGAGGACCATGGCGGGAACCTCCTCTGTTGGTGCGATACCCGGTACGGAGGAGGGCTATGGATGAGTGGATTGGAGAAAAGCATAGAGAGAGAGGGGTGGGGATGCTGTAAGTCAGGTGTGCATACTGTGTTAGACAAGCATGTTTTTATTTGTGTAGATTTTGTCCTGATATTATTACTTTTTATTGTTGCTGTTGTTCGTTTGCTTTTTTGAATCATGGCGTGCGGTTTGTCTTGTCTTGGTTGCTGCGGCGCGAGGGATTACTGCATTGCGTTTTATGGGTCTGGCGTTTTTGATTTGTGGGGGGATAAGGCATATAGAAATATATAGATCGACGTAGGGTTCAGTTTTATAAAGAGAGAAATTGATTGAGTTGTGGTTTTGAGACGAGGTGTCTGTTGAAAATGTGATGGATTTGTAGCTGGTAAGTAAGTGGTTGTCCGTGATCAGGCCACTTGGGGAATTTTTGGTGGGTAACCAAGCCCGTGACTAGACGTCTTGTTTGGGATTTCCTTCCATCTGTCAAACCAACCGCCAACTTATACGCTCGACGAAACAACCTATTCCTAACACCAGAGATGCCTGCATATCAACCCGATCTAGATTTCATTCCCTGCCTTTTCTTTGCTCCGATCCTCTTGTTTTGTCCCAACCATTTTTTCTTCTGATTATTGCCGGCCGCTACGGCGAATTCACGACGGGCGCTTCGGTACCTTACGCTCTAATACCACGCCTGTCCAAATCGACGCCCGCTCACCTACCTTACATACAAGTAGTGAACCCCCACCCCCCTCGCTGGAGGCGATTCAGTACGGTACCCATCAGCCGGTCAGGTAGTACTCCAAGAGCGAATGAAGTAATCGGCGCCAGACGAACGCGCCATCTTCAATTAACAGAACCGACCGGTCGGGGTGGCTGTTGCCTGCCTGTGTGCGTGTCGAAAAAGATGGCGAGAGGGAACATCAATCCGCGGGTATGTGCTACGGGAAATCACGAACAATTCAAACCACGTTTTGCTTTGCTTGGCTTGGCTTGGCTGCACGTTGAAAAAAGTATGATGATGATGATTGACATATCTTGTGTGCCGCGCCCGCGAAAATAAACAGACCATCGTTGCGCCCATGGCGGCGTTTACCATGGCATGCGTGCTCTTTGCGTGAGTTTTTTCCTTCTTTTTTTTCTCTTTTTTTTTTCGTTCTGTTTGGTCTCTTTACTCGTCTGAGATCCCCCGCATGATGGAAAATATACAACATAGAAAAAAAAAACCAAAAAAAGGAAAAGAAGAAGAAAAGCTGCATCTTGGATGCTTGGTGCTCCTTGAATCCGCCGGCTGGAGCTCATGCTGACGATACCGGGTGCATAGATACACGCGCTCCTCGATCCAGGCCGCCAAGGTGAACGCGGTAAGCTTTCTGTTGTTTCCCCCAAGTGGTATTCTTCTTTGCGTGTCTCCTGCTCATAAAAGGGTCTTCTCCAACCATTGCTTCCACCATCGGCTGTACTGGACCGGACTGGACTAGACAGCTTCAGACACGCGCTATACATAATAATCGCGAATGCCGTGTCGAATGCTAACTGCCCCTGGCAATCTCCAGAAGATCAACCGTGAAGCCCAACAAAAGCGCGCGGCGGAGCAGAGCAGGGGGGCCACGGACAGATAAGCTGGCATGGAATTAGTGATAGTGGCTGGACTGGACTGGATGCTTATACATAGGGAGCACATAGCTTATCATTGGGATCCACAAGTCGCCGTCAGACTCAACACAAGCAACATCATCTCGGTATCGCTGGGCATCAAAGACACACCGGTTCTGTTATGCGAGACAGTAGTCCACAGCTTAGTAGCACCGCCCGGCAAACCATTGGTCTGTATATAGAACAAAAAATCAAATTTGCAACCGAAAAAAGAAGAAAAAACACATCAAAGATCTCCGAGCTGCGAGAATAGCGTAAACAAACCTACCCAGTGCAGGGCCCATAGTACATGTACACGATGTCCACCCAACGAGCGTCAGCTAAAACATCCGTCCCCTTCCCATCCCCGCCCGTCCCAGTCGACCCAGGACAGGGCAAGACAAGACAAGGCAAGGGGCAAATCGAGCCCATTAAACAGAAACCAGAAACGACAAAAAAAAAGTAAAAAAAGAAAGAGAAAAAAAACAGAGGTAATGAGTCCCAACACCCCACCCACGTTACTCATCCTTCTTTTTCTCCGCTTCCTCCTTCTCCTCGCCAGTCTTGGCCTCGCCATTAGTAGCCTCGCCCTTGTCCTCACCCACCTCGGCCTCCTCAGCCTTGGCCTCCTCGGCGTCCGCATCCGCCTTCGCCGCGACCTTGCCCTCCTCGACAACGGGGACAGCCTCCTCGCCGTCCTTGGCCTCGGCCTCCTCGACGTCGACGTCCGCGGCACCACCACCATCGCCGCCAGCAGCAAGCTCGGCAGCGACCCCCTTGGCGATGGTGAGCGTGGCGTCGGGCCCGCCGGCCTCGGCAGCGAGCACCTTGCCGGCCTTGTCGACGACAAAGACGCCGCGCGTGGTGCCCTTGGGGCTCTTCTTGAGCCCGATGGCGCCGATCAGGGTCGCGGCCGGGTCGCACAGCAGCGCGTAGGGCAGCTTCTGCTTGTCCTTGAAGGTCGTGTTGGCCTTGGGCGAGTCGGTCGACAGCCCGTAGATGGCCAGGCCCGAGGCCGTCAGCGGCGCGTAGGCGTCGCGGAAGAGGCAGGCTTGTTTTGTGCCTTTTTTCTCACTTTGTCAGTATGCGCGTGGGGTGTAGGTGTATATTATATTGTTGAGTATGGGATGAAAGCATGGGGGGGTGTGAGTGGTAACCCCAGACGGTCAAGTTTATACATCGGTACGCATTCATTTCATCATTTATAGCATGCGGATATGGTAGAAAAGCGAAGAGGCGATGAAAATGTGGGTTGGGGTTGGGGGGATGAGAATGTCTTACAGCCAGGAGTCGAAGCCTTGGGGTAGGTGAAGAGGACCACGCCAGCCTTGCTCTCGTCGACGAGCGCCTTCAGGCTGGTTGTGACACCCTCGTTAGTCTCGACCTCGCCACCGAACCCGCCAAGCGAGACGACATCGCCGACCTTGGGCTTTCCGGCGACGGCGGGGGCAGCGGTAGCAGCGGTAGCAGCGGCGGGGGCAGGCTTGGTGGCTTTGGCCGAGCCATTCGCCTTGGCCTTGGCGGGAGCGGCAGCCGGGACCACCTCCTCCTCCTCCTTCTCAGCAGCAGCAGCTGCAGCAGCGGCAGCGGCCGCAGCCTTGGTGGGCTTGGGCTTGACGGCCTCCTTGACCTTGGCAGCAGCCTTGGTAACTACTTTGGCCGCCTTGGACTGCTTCTTGGCCGGGGGAGCCGGGGGCGGCACCGCGGGGGCCTTGCGCTTGCGGAGCTCAGGGGCCATTTCGAGATGATGATGGCTTTTGGCGCTGTTGCTGTTGTTGCTGCTGCTGTTGTTGTTGTTGTTGTTGTTGTTGTTGTTGTTGTTGTTGTTGTTGTTGCGATCTGAGAAGTACCGGTCACGGGAGGTGGAGGTGTGAAGGTGAGGTGGCGGCGCGCAGGTACAGATAGCTTTGTTGTTCCAGCTTACACAGATGCGGAACGGGTAAAAGGGAACAGCAGCAGTGGGAGAAGAAAGATGGGTAGATATAACAGGGGAGGGAAGGGAGTCTTATCGCCAGCAGCAGTCGGCGACAGATGTGAAGAAGATTTTTTTTTTCAAGCTTGGAAAAAAATCAGGTGAAACACAAAGTCGAGAGCTCCGAGGGGGTGAAATGGAGATGAGAAAAAAGATGAGATTGTGTGTGCTTGGGCTGATGCTGATGCTGGCGAGGTAAACATGGAGAGGTCGTTGAGGTTGGTTGCGCAAGCACCCGGCCAATCACAGCGGGCGGAGAGCAGGAGAAGCAGGCCAGGTCAGGGGTGGTTTGATGGTTCCTTTGCGAGGGGGGAGGGGGGGAAGGAGAATGGATGGATGGATGGCTGAGGTGGAGGATGGATGCGGCACGAAAGAGAAAGAGAGAGAAAAACCCAGCACCACCCAGGGCAGTCAGTACACTACCTCCTCCTCCACTGCACTACACCACACCTTTTTCTTCCCCCACAGCCTGACCTTCCCTCCCTCCTTCCCTCCCTCTTTCACTCAGTCATAGGTGATGCGGCTGCGCTGGTCGCTGGTGGTGGGATCGCTGCGACCGAACCACCTACCAGGCCCAGTCTCAGTCCATCCCAGTCCCGACCAGACCTACCTAAGGTACCTCTGCTTACGGACAACAAGTACAGGCGCCCTTGTGCAGCCGCCGTACTAAAAGTACAGACAGAGACGGACGGATCACAGACAGAGCCTTCTGCGTAGGTGGGTTAGTCAGGTCAGTGGGAGGTCAGGTCAGGTAGACAGAGAGTGGAAGCTCTATCTCGCTCCGGCACGAATAGTGATTGGCCCAAAGCCATCTGCCGACGGGAGAGAGAGAGAGAGAGCTCACTCGCTCGAGAGCAAGCACTGGCCGAAACCTGAAAGAGCTTCAAGCAAGCAAAGCCCGTTTCCTTCCCTTTCCTTTCCCCAGCGCGCAAGCATCGCTCGTGGTCCGTAATCAACCATTTTGTTGTGGGGTGTGGCATGGCGCAATCCAATATAAGGTAGGGTGCTATTAATCCGACCGTCTGTGTGTTTGCATTTCGCATTTCGCATTTCGCGCGCGCGCTGATGCTCCGTTAGCAGCAGCAAAGCAATGAATGCGTTCCAGATGCGGGATGGAGCATTTCTTCCCTCTTCTGTACTGTGGTAGTGTGTGTCGTGTCAGGTAATCCGTAACCGTTTCCCTAGCGTCTGGGCGCCCAGGTCCATCGCTTTCCTCAAGGTGAAAAGGTAGCGTGGGAATTAGTGCTTCTGCTAGTTCCACGGCTTCTGCTAGTTCCACGGCAGCTACCGGGCCATAGTGGCCCAAGCTCCCAGTGCTTTTTCCCGCTGCCCGCCTGCCTACCTCCCTGTCGCCTTGGCGTGAGCAATGGCTTGGCAAGAAACCAATTCGGTAGATCCTCGGCGGGCTCGAGCTCAGACATGCCGGTCCGACACAGCAGCAGCAAGCAACAAGCCAGCCAGCAGCGCACCTAGACAGAGAGAGCAGTCGACGCCATTCATCGCTCGTTCTCGAAAAATCCTCGGTCGGATTTCCGCACCACATCAACCGCCAACCATGGCCTCCAAAGTCGTCGCAAAGGCCGCGGGCGGCGTCATGAGCCTCTCCTCCGTACGTCTATCCGCTGCCGTCAATTACCTCCCCCCCCGTTCCCCCAGCCGAACCACAAACCCCCCTAACCTCTCCTACCCAGAAACAAACCCTCCAATCCACCGGCATCTGGGAACGCATCCGTCGCACCTTCGCAATCGACCCGAACCGCTCCTCCGGCGTGCCCCTGAACCCGCACAACCGCAACCCCGCCCCGGGCTCCAACGACCCGCTCGCCTACACGGACCCCGTGACCCTGCCCGCGGGCGACATCGCCGACAACGCCTACTGGAAGCGCGACGCGCGGCGCAGCTACCCGCGCCTGTCGGTCGTGGCGCAGGCGGACCAGGTCGCGCTGCTGAGCGTGGGCAGCGCGGCGGCGCCCCGCGTGGAGCTCGTCGGCGCCGCGGGGACCCAGGCGCTCGTCGCCGCCGGCGAGGAAGGGCGCGCCCCCGGCGGGCTCGCGGGGTACCTGGAGAAGACGGGCGCCTCGGCCGGGCAGTATGTCCTTGCGCAGACGGGCGGGCTGCCCCCCCTGCCGAGCGGGCAGAGCTTGGCTACGGGCGAGTGGGAGGTGCATCCGTATGGGCTGACGGAGGATCCTTCGTATCCGGACAAGTGAGTGTGATTCCCTCCCCCTTTTATTTCTGGGGGGTTTGATGTACGATGAACGTGGGGAGACTGACTCTCGTGATTCTAGGTACCCTTGCAGGAACTTTGTATAAGGAGGGAGGAGAGGAGAAGGATGGTGATGGTGCGCTGGGTGGCTTTGTTCATGCCCGCTGTACATAACGGACGACGTCAAGAGCTTTGGGGATTCGTATAGACTCGAGCCCTCGAGAAATGGAGAAATGTAGACTTGAATGTGCTTGTTGGTGTTGTGTTCTCCGGCCGTCTCTGGAGATACTTGCGCTCTGTCATGCCCCCTTTTCATTGCCCGTGCAGTAAGGATCACTAGAAGACTGCTGTTCTCTGAGATCAACTCAAAAGAAGTTGTAATGCGATTAACTTTTTCACATTTATTTATACAGATACCCCTAATAAGCACCTTATAACCAAGGTAGCTGGCAGTCAGATTCAAAACCGCAAAATGATATTCCCCAATCGCCACGCCATGCCATGCCATTCCGCACCTCATTCCCAGTCGCTGAAAGGACAAACGCCATACAAACAAACAAACAGACAACCCAGCCATACCATAACATGTCAGCCCTGCCTGCCTAGTACTTCCGCTCCTTGGGCAGCTTCTTGGCCTCGAGCATGTCGACGTCCTTCTTGTCGTAGTAGTGGCCGCCAAACTCGGTCAGCCACTTGGCCTCGATGGGGATGACGGACCGCACGTACTCGCGCGACGTGACCACCAGCTCGTGGTAGATGATGACCTTGGGCGGCGGGTCCATGGACTTGACCACGCTGCTGGGGTGCACGTAGACGGTCATGGCGGTCTTGAGCGTGCGGTAGCCGTCGCCGCCGCGGTTGAGCCGCGCCGCGTTGAGGAAGAAGGCCGAGGTCAGCGCGCGCAGCACGGGCTGCAGGTTCGCGATGCCACCGCACGACGACGTCGCGCCCTCGAGCACGCGGTCGCACAGCTTGGCCAGCTGGTCGCGCACGTCGCGCGCGCGCGTCAGCGACCGCTGCGTCAAAAAGTTCTCCTTGGCCCAGATGGGCGAGTAGTCGGCGTCGACCCACTGGTTGTAGATGTTGAGCAGCGTCAGGTGGTCGCCGCCGTCCTTGACCGTGAAGCGCGCGCGCGCGCTGTCGGCGTGCACCTTTTTGTCCTTGGGCCGGAAGAAGAGCAGCGCGCTCTCACCGAGCATCGACACGATGGTCAGCATCTCGTCCACGCAGCCCTCCTGCGTCGCCGCGATCAGCGCCTTGGCCAGCATCGGCTCCGCCGGGAACTCGCCCATCTGCCGGCCCACGCGCGTGAGCGCCCCCGCGCTGTTGAGCGCCCCCATGGCGTAGAGCATATTGAGCGACTTGATCAGCAGCTCCGTCGGCGGCGGGTCCAGGAAGTCGAACCCGAGCAGGTCTTCGATGCCCAGCGCCTTGAGCTGCAGCACCACGCTGGAGAGGGATGTCCGCTGGATCTCGGGCGTGGGCGACTCGTCCATCTCGGAGAGGTAGGCGAACTTGGTGTACAGGCGGAAGCATTTGCCCGGCCGCACACGTCCGGCTCGGCCCATCCGCTGGTTTGCTGCCGCGCGGGAGCACGGCACGACCGCCAGGGTCGACTGTCCGGTCGTGCCCACGGGGCTGAAGGTGTTCTCCTTGACGTAGCCGCTGTCGATGACGTAGACGATCCCGTCAATGGTGAGGGATGTCTCGGCGATGTTCGTCGAGAACACCACCTTGCGGGTCTTGGGGGGTGTGGGCTCAAAGATCTTGGCCTGCAGTTCGGACGGCATGTTGGCGTAGATGGGCAGCGCTATGATCTCGGGGACACGGCTCCCTAGTTTTCTCTTGATCTCCTCCACGCGTTCACAGGCCTTGTCGATCTCTTCCTGGCCAGTCAGGAAGACCAGGATGCCGCCTTCAGGCTGTGTCGCGTGGATCTGGAAGACGGTGACCAGCGCCGCTTCCAGGTAGTTGCTTTCGGGCGCCGAGGTGTAGTACACATCGACGGGGTGGACACGGCCGGGGACGTTGAAGATGGGCGCGTCGTCAAAGTAGGCGCTGAACTTCTCGGCGTTGAGGGTCGCAGACGAGATGATGAGCTTCAGTTCGGGCCTCGCGCGCGTGAGATCCTTGATCAGCGCTAGCAGGATATCGGTGTGGACCGTCCGTTCGTGGGCCTCGTCGATCATGATGGCCGAGTAGTTCTCCAGGGTGGGCGATGCGACCATCTCCCTGAGCAGCATGCCGTCCGTCATGTACTTGAGGATAGTCTTCTCGTTTGTGCAGTCTTCGAAGCGGATCGAGTAGCCGACCTCGTGGCCGACCTTGACGCCCATCTCGTCGGCCACACGGGAGGCGACGCTCATGGCGGCGACGCGGCGCGGCTGGGTGCAGGCGATCTTCAGGCCGCCGTCGTTGAAGCCGGCCTCGTGCAGGTATTGCGGGATCTGGGTTGTCTTGCCGGAGCCGGTCTCGCCCACCAGGATGAGCACCTGGAACTCCTTGATGGCGTCGAGGAAGGCGTCGCGGTAGGCGTAGACGGGCAGGCTCTTCCTGACCTCGAGGATGGTCTTGTGGGCGCGCTCGGCGGCGTCGATGCGCTCCTTGAGGATGCGTTGGTCCTGGGTCAGGCCGTCGTTGGGCTGGGCGTACTTGGCGGCGTCGCGCACAAAGGTGATGGCGTCCTCGTCCAACAGGAAGTCGTACTCGCCCTCGTCCTCGCGCTCGCGGGTCTGGATCTGGGCCTTGGCCTTAACGGTCTGCTCGCGCTCCCACTCCTCGTACTCGGTGACGTGCTTCTCGTGGCCGAACTCGTCACGCTCGACGTGGCGGCTGTAGAGGGCGTCCTCCTTCTTCTTGCTGTCGGCGCCGTACTGGTCGGGCAGGCGGTAGCCGTCCTGGTAGTCGTCGATGCGGGCGCGCTCCTCGGCCAGGCGCAGGATCTCGCGGTTGCGCGCAAACTCGGCCTTCTCCTTCTCGGACAGGTGGACACCCGACCGCAGCTCGGCCGTCTCCTCGGCCACCTGTTTGCGCAGCAGCGCGAGCTTCTCGGTCTCGCGCTTGGCCAGGTAGTCCTGGCGGGACTTGAGCCGCAGGTCCGAGACCTTGGGATCCTCGCGCCTGGAGTCGCTGCGGCGGGGCGAGGCATCGCCGTCGTGTCGTCTGCTCTTGTGGCGGCGAGGAGACGCCGATCGATCGCGGGACCGGGACCTGTCGCGTTTCCGTTCGGACCTGTCCTTTCTGTTTCTCCTGTCTCTGTCTCTGTCTCCACCTCTGTCCCTGTCCCTGTCGCGCCTGTCGTCTTTTGCTGGGGCCGACGGCCCGTCGTCCATGGGGACAAAGGCATATCGTTTTGACGCCATGGTGCCGGAAAATCGGGTCGTGGGTGGTTCTTCGATGGCGCATCTACTACCGTAGGCGACGACGCAGCTGCCTGTCGGTCAGTGTCGGGAAACCATCCGGCAAGGTAATTTCTTATCTTATCGCACCTCTGCTCCTCCCGCCGCCTCGCCGCCTCGCCCTGTCCCCTGATTCCCGAGCCCCATCCTGCTAGGTGGCCCACAAAGCCCCGCTGGTCTTGGCGCTACCTACCAGGCTTCCAGGTACGTACTAAGGTCCCTTGTAACATTCACTCGGCAGCCAATCAGGCAGCGGTGTCAGCGCGAAAGCCCCTGTAACTTACAAGAGACAAAGGTGGCATTTCTCCTATCGCCCCAGCCTTGGGACAGACCCTCTTGAACACGCTGGCTGCTAGCAGCTTGGAGCTTCTACCCGCAAACACTCTGACAATTCCTTCTGATAAGTCTTGCGTATTTTACTTACGTATAAGTCCCCAGCCGGTAGTAGAGTTGGGTACAGATCTACCACTTTCCATTCTTTACAAACGGCCACCCACTTCCGTATGGCGAGACATTCTCGACCCCAATCACGACGCAAGGCCATTCCTTGAACGCACACTCGCCATCTTCTTGTCGCTCATTTATACGCGGTTACAATTACAGGATACTAAGAGAGCAAGCAAGCAGCCAGTTGCGCGAACAAACAAACATGTTGCTCGCCAGGACAGCTCTGCTGCTCCTCTTTGCCTTTGGACAATGTGTCCTAGGTGCGAGCAAGAGCTACTACAATGTGCGCCCCCCCCCCCCCCCCCCTTTTCTTTCTCTCTCTATCTCTCTTCCTTGTCGCCGTTTGTTCTCGTGCTCCCACTGACACACGTCCTCTCCAGGTCCTCGGTCTCGACAAGCAGGCCACCGATAAACAGATCAAGTCCGCCTACAGGCAATTAAGCAAGAAATACCACCCCGACAAGAACCCGTATGGCCCCCCCTTTTCCCCAATACAAAAAAAACACCAAAACAATATTTTCTAACCTATCTCGTCCAGCAACGACCCCTCGGCCAAAGACAAGTTCGTCGAGGTCTCGGAGGCCTACGAGGCGCTCATCGACGAGAAGAGCCGGCAAGACTACGACCGGTACGGGCACGAGGCCTACCTCCAGCGGCAGCAGCAGCAGGGCGGCGGCGGCGGGCAGCACCACGACCCCTTCGACCTCTTCAGCCGCTTCTTCGGCGGCGGCGGGCACTTTGGCAGCCAGGGCCAGCGGCGCGGGCAGAGCATCGAGATCAAGGTGGGCATCGCGCTGCGCGACTTCTACGTGGGCCGCACGACCGAGTTCCAGTGGGACAAGCAGCAGATCTGCGAGGAGTGCGCCGGCACCGGGTCGGCCGACGGCCACGTCGAGACGTGCCACACGTGCCAGGGCCACGGCATCCGCATCGTCAAGCACCAGCTGGCCCCCGGCATGTACCAGCAGGTGCAGATGCAGTGCGACGCGTGCGGCGGCCGCGGCAAGACCATCAAGCACAAGTGCCCGGCCTGCGGCGGCGCCCGCGTCGTGCGCAAGCCCGCCACCGTGTCCGTCACCATCCAGCGCGGCATGGCCGACGGCACCAAGATCGCCTACGAGAACGAGGCCGACGCCAGCCCCGACTACGTCGCCGGCGACCTGATCGTCACCCTGGTCGAGAAGGACCCGGACCTCGACACCGACAACCCCGACCGCGTCGACGGCACCTTCTTCCGCCGCAAGAACGACGACCTCTTCTGGCGCGAGGTCCTCTCCCTCCGCGAGGCCTGGATGGGCGACTGGTCCCGCAACCTGACCCACCTGGACGGCCACGTCGTCCGCCTCGGCCGCCCCCGCGGCCAGGTGGTCCAGCCCGGCCACGTCGAGACCGTCCCTGGCGAGGGCATGCCCAAGTGGCACGAGGACGGCGACGACGTCTACCACAAGACCGAGTTCGGCAACCTGTTTGTCGAGTACGTCGTCGTGCTGCCCGACCAGATGGACCGCGGCATGGAGAAGGATTTCCACTCCGTCTTCCAGAAGTGGAGGGGGAAGGTCGGCGTCGATCTGCACAAGGACAGCGGGCGCCCCGACCCGGTTAGCCATGCCGGTCACGACCATGAGGAATTATAGGGCGCGGGGCCGACCAGTATAAACAATTGGTAGATGAATTAGATGTATTCTTTTCTTCTTTTTTTTCCCTCGAATATCTACGAATATTGTAAACGACGGTGGTTTGAAGCGCTTCTTCTGTGTCGGGCGTCGTTTTTGGCTTGCGTTGAAACATGCAGGCTTGGATGGATGGATGGATGGACATGTTTCCATAATCGTGGGAAAAAGAATTGAGGATGGACGATATATGTATGTATGTAGGTGTGTACCATATCACGCACGACATCAGGTAGCCATACATGTATTACATTGCATTGTATGGCATTGCACAATTGCACGGCTGGTCAGATTCCCTTGACCGGCATCATTATCCTCAAAGGCATCGATTGCTATATAAATCAAATCAAGGCTGAGCCAGGCCAAAAGCAAAACCGCATGTAACCTGGGTATGCTCCATAATTACCATCATCACCCTGTTGCCTGGATATCGATCAAAAGCCAAGACACGTTTGTTTATAAACGAAAACTGACCAGAGCAAAAGAGAAGAACTAGGCCCATTTGTCAAGAAATCATCATCTAGAAACCTAGCAGTTGAAAACAGCGAAAATAAAAGAACTGCTCGAGTAAATAAACAATTGGAAAAAAGAAATAAGCCGCGAAACTGAAAAGAAAAAGAAAAAGAAAAAGAAAAAGAAAAAGAAAAAGAAAAAGAAAAAGAAAAAGAAAAAGAAAAAGAAAAAGAAAAAGAAAAAGAAAAAGAAAAAGAAAAAGAAAAAGAAAGGAAAAGAAAAGAAAGAAAAGAAAAGAAAAGAAGAAATCCGACGCGCAAAACGCAGTCATAAGTCATCATCAACCCACATGATCCGTACAACCATCAACAACAACCAACTCAAGGACCGTCTCTCCTCCGCTTCCTCCTGCTCCGATCATCATCATAATCGTAGTCATCATCATCATACTCATCATCGCCCGCGCTCCGGATCCTCTCCCGCCAACGGCCTCCAAGCCGACCGCGACTAGTCTCGCCCTTCTCATCCCCCTTCCTCCGTCCGTTCTCCTCCTCGCCCTCCCTGCGTATCCTCCGCCTCCACTTCCCATCCTTCTCCTCACCACCACCACCACCATCCCCGTCCATCAACTTCCCGCTCAACAGCCCACTCAACAGCCCCATCCAACTCTCCCGCCCCTCCAGAACCCCCGTGACGTTCCTCACAATCCTCTCCACCGCTTCGGGATCCGTCCCCGCGACGCCCCACTGGCCCCGCATGTTGAACCCGCCGTCCTCGCTGCGTGCCCGGAACGGGTTCGTCCGGTGATACTCAAAGTTGCCGTGTCTCGCGTGCCACCTAGGCCGCTCGCGATCGATGGGCCGGCCCTGGGCGTCGAACCGATCCGGGAGGGTCTCGATATCCTCCGACTCGCCGTTGCCGTCGTCAGCTGCGTCCCCGCCGAGTCGCTGCTGAGATCGACGAGGCCGGTTGGAGGACGGATCCGAGTCCCGCCGCCGCCGGGGTCGATACGGGACGAGCTGCTCGTCATTGTCTGCGTTGTCGACAGCCTTGCCCTTGCCGCGGTCACCGTCATCACCGCCGCTAGCCGGAGAAGGAGGAGTAGCCTTGGCTGCCTCCTGCGCCTCGCGGTGTCGCCGCAGCGTCTGCGACGACTTGGGTGACAGTGGGATGAACGCCACAGATTTGGTCGTGTGTATTGTGTCGGCCTCGGATTCCTCACCGGCGGGGGAAAAAGGCGGCGGTGTGGCGGAGAAGAGCCGGTGGTTTACACCATCTGCGAGATCCATGTTAGTTTACCCCTGAAAGACAAAAACAGAAACGTAGCTCTTGGGGTTCGGGGTAGGGTGAATGGAAACCGCCGCGGAAAAGGATGGGGGCAAGGTAGGTAGATGGTTTACAAGGCACCAAGAAACAACGAGGCCACACGCACCCTTCTCGCCATGCCCTCGCGGGTAGACGGCGTCTTCTTCTTTTTCTTCTTCCGATCTTGGCATTGACTTTGAATGAGGACCAACACGAGAATCTACACTCACATGTTCAGGGCCCAAAGCAGGAGGCGGGCCGGGCGGAGGCGGAGGCATAGTGGCGTAGTCCAGGGGGTTGTACGGCGGATACTGCTGAGCAGCGAGATTGTCGGTTGCGACGTTGGGGTGCTGAGTGAAGCCGGTGCTTGGAGGAGCAGCGGCAGTGGGTGCGGCTGCGGCTGCGGTGGGAGGGTTGTAGTATGTATGGTTGAGGGGGGCTGCTGGTTGGGCGGCAGGTTGGGGTGCTTGAGGGTTGTAGTAACCGCCCGACGCAAGAGGAGGCGACGGGGTTTGACGGCCGTACATGTCGACTCCATCGGGTGAGGTCTCGTCCTCATAGCCTGTTTCGTTTCCTACCGTCAGAGATTCCCATTCCGTATGATATGATAGTGTCACTTAGGTGGGGACTAGTACTCACGTCGGCGTTGCCGTTCCCTCTCGAGATTCCGTTCCAATTCTCTGTCCCTATCCCTATCCCTATCGTTGTCCCTGCTACTGTCACGAATTCTGTCCCTGTCCCTGCCCCTCTCTCTCTCTCTGTCGCGCCGATCGCGGGATCTCTCCTTCTCGTCCCTCTCCTTCTCCTTTTTCTTTTCCATACTGTCGTTATATTTCTTGAGGCCGATGCCCGCTGCGGCGGCCGCAACCGCGCCAGCAGCCACGTCCCGGATTCTACTCTTACTTCGTTTCTTCTCTGGCTTCCTATCGTACCCGCCGTCCGATTCACTGTCCCCCGAGTAACCATCTTTACCTCTCGATCTCGACCGGCGGTGGTCACTGCCCCTTCGGTGCCGATGTCTGCGTTCCTCGGCCGCCGACTCATACCCTGCCGCCGCCGCGCCCGCGCCGTACTCTGGGTACGGGGGCTCCGGGTATAGGGGGGCTGTCCCGTATTCAACCATACCTAATTCAGGATCAGCGGTGGCAGAGTCAGCGGCGGGGTGCGTGGGTCCGGACCGTGAGTGACTTCTACTTCTGCTGCGCCGACGATACTCGCGCTCGTCGCGGACATAGTCATCTTCTGTCTCGCTGTAATCGCGATCATGTCTCGAGCGAGACCGCTCGCGCTCCTTCTTGTCCTTGTGCCTGTCGTAGAGCTTCTTGGCGCCCGCGCCCGCGAGACCAGCCGCTACGATCTCGGCGCCGGTGCGGATTCTCGACTTGGAGCGAGATCGGCTCTTACCATCGCGCGATTTGCTTTTGCTGCGGATGTGGTGGACGAGTCCGGCCACGGCCGCCGTACCAGCTGCGGCTTTAGCCAACGATGAGGCCCGGCTCTTGGACCGCTTGCGACTGGGTGACCGGCTGTATTCGCTGTCGCTGTAGCGACGCAAGGCACGGCCGCGGTTCAGCTCTTCTTTCTCTTCCTTTTGGCTCTTGAGATACTTGGCCGCGCCGGCTGCTGCGAGCGCCACCGCCGCGATGCCGAGGCCAGTCTTGATTCTCGAATGACCACCTCGCGAGCGAGAGCGGGACCGCTCCTCGTCCTCGTCGCCGTACCGCTCCTGGTAGGCACTGTGGGCGCGTCTCGCAACCTCGGTGCCAATACCGCCCAGGACCGCGCCAGCAAGTACCTTGCGGCCCCGGTGCTCGGGAAGCTCACCCTCGTCGTTGCGGCGGGACGCCATCAATGCCGAAATGCCAGCTCCAGCCAGGACACCCTCGGCAATGTGGCGCTTCCGGTGGGGACTTCCAGATTCACTGCGCTCGCGCCGAATGGTTGTCTTCTTGTAGTATCCATCGACCTCCGCATCGTCGTGGTGACGATGGTGGTGATGACGCCGGTGTCCGTCATCATAGCGCTCGATGGAAACCTCCTCTTCGAAGCGGTCACCGCGGTAAGGACCAACCTCGCGAGACTCCGGCGGTAGTAGTATTCTTCGTCGCCGCGCACGGGACGGCTGGTGACGGCAACATCCCGAGTTTCAATCTCCTCGCGGATGAGAACAGGCGACTCCCGCTCCCGCTCACGGATGATGATGGGCGGCTCACGCTCGCGGATGATGACGGGCGCAGGCGCGGGAGCTTCCTGGACAATGATTCTTTGTTCTGGCGCCCGTTGGCGGATGATAATAGGGGCGGCGGCTGGGGCGGGCTCATAGTACTCGGTTTCCTTGCGGTAGTGTTCTAGGTCACGCGGGTATTCTTCCTCGCGACGCTCTTCGACGCGGCGCTCGACGAGGACCTCGGTGCCGTCGTCTCGGCGCTCAACTCTCTTCTCGATGCGCACCTCGGCCTGTCTGTCGTCATCCCAGTAGGAGCGACGGTCCCAGTCACGAGGAGAGCGCAAGTTGTCACGCTCGACTTCCTTTGTCTTCTCATAGACAACGCGCGAGCGGTCTCGGTCGTCGTCGCGATAGAAATCGTCGTCCCGGTCGCGGGTCGTCACCAGTTGCTTCTCGAGAACGACGCGCGAGCGATCTGGGTTATAGTTGTCCCAGTCGTCCCGCTCTCGCTCAACAACCCGCTCGCGCTCAATTGTGGTGTTGCGCGGTCTGTCATCGCGCTCGACAATCTTCTCGCGCTCAAAGACGGCGCTTCGGGATCGATCGTCGCTGCCACCACGGTACTCGACTCGGGTGTAACGGTCATCTCGAACGTCGCGCTCGCGGTCACGTTCACGCTCGACTATGACGGACCGGGGCCGTTCGGGAATGTAGACGCGCTCGGAGCGGCGATCGATTTCGAGTAGGTCGGCCTGGCTGCGTGCAGGGGTGGTGTAGCGACTCCGGCGGTCGTCCTCGATGACGTCAACCTCATGCTCGTGCTCGATGCGACCGGGAGCGACCTTGTAGCGGCGCACAGTTGTCTTCTTGTAGCCCTCGTCACTGGAGGGTGATGCGTCCCGGTCCCGGACGTAGGACCGGGACTCACGGTACTCCACGGGCATCTTGGTGGAGGGGCGGCAGTAACGCTGGGGAGAAGTCGATTGCAGCACAACTGTCGGTCGGTTGGTTGCGAAGAGGGGTCTGACGGACTCGTATGTGGAGTGAAGGGGTGGGGGAGTATAATTATTATAGGTAAGCTAGAACGATGCTCGACTTGGGGGTATCACTCAAGTTGCACGTTGCAGGAACGAAGCGGCAAAGTTGGGAAAGGATTCCTGGCAGTTGTAAGGATAAGAAGCGCAAAGGAGAAGGAGGGAAATCAGCAGGGAGGGAGGAGGGGTTAATGGGAATATCGGATGGCTGGGGTGAGAGCAGAATGGTCCCGGGGTGGTGACCTGAAGCGGGCGTGTTCCAAGTTACGTCTCCAGCTCTCCTCTGCTTGTATTGCATGTCAGTCCTTAACAGACGCATTGGTGTGGGAGAAAGGCTCTGGTATAGGGGAAGGAATTCCAGGTCGAGGCGCTATCCTGCGCCTGCCTGTCCGCCTGCCTTGCTCACTGCCTTGCTCCTTCCAAGGTACCGACCTGCACTACCTCCTTCCCAGCAAAACGGTGCCTTCCTAGTCTTGGTCTGCACGGGCGGCCTACTTTTTAGGTACCTGGTGGTTTGCGTTCCAACTCTCACTCCGCGGGAGCCAACTGGGAATACCCCTTCATCTTGTCTTCCAAGTCTGTAACGGGACCTGAAGCGGACCTTGCTCGTTCGTCCCAATATTTAGTCCAGGATACATGCCAGGCCTCAAGGACGTCAGAATGTGACTAACATGGCTCACGCCTGGTATGTACCCATCCGTTCCTCAATCACGAGCCCAGGACGACGAGGCATCACCAGGCAGCCCGGATGGGATGCCTTTTGCCTTCCAGCATCTCTCGCTTGCCATTGCGGTGCCCAACTGCAACTCGGTCATGCTGTTCAAGGGCCTTAACCAATTCACGGCGCCTGGGAGCTGAGATGTGTAACTCACAGTATCTGCAGCCACACATTCACTAGGCAGGCAGCCGCTGTCGTACTGAAGAGGATCATCGGGAGGTCCCTTGGCCGCAAAATTGGGATGCGATATCAAGGATCGAGACACGGCATGGTAGCCCGGGCGCAAGAGGGGGTGTCAACCCGTCCTCGGTCGGTCACTGATCAGGGCCCGTCGCGGAATGCTTGCACAGTGGAATGTTCTCGCAAATCGATCGCTCGTCCCAGGGCATCATCATACCTCCCACACCTACGCAGCCTTGTGACCAGGTCACCTCGGAGAACTGTGGCGTACCAAGTCGTCGGGGGGTGCTTTCCTGGTGGTGCCTCGCCGAGGCCGTTGACAGGACGGATGGGATGAGCAAGAGTCTCGGCCATGGCTTATCGACCAAAGGGCAGATGACGGATGACTAGTGTAGGTCGACATTTCCGACTCACCTTACCCCTCCACTCACTCAGCCGCCCCCCCTGCAAAAATCATCCGTGATGATTGTCACCAGGTATGCTGATTCAACTCGGGAAATTCTTCAAAAAAAATCTCCTTCAGATCATGAACTCATTCTCCCGTCTGCAGACCACTCCCGAAGACGGCGGCAGGCTCGGCTCGGGGTGCATTGCTGCTGCCGTTGCTTGCTTCGGTGGTCGACTAGACCCTGATTGTGGATTACGTGCAGCCGAACACAACCCCACCAAGATCGTCATCGTCATCGCTCCGCTCCACTCCTCTCCCCGTTCCAGCCGTTGGGTGTATTACCAGCCTACGGGATAGCATTACGTGTAATTTCATACGCCAATACAGGGCTCTCACGCCAAGTCGGTTTGCTTCTCTTCTCGTCGTCTCGAAGAACGTTACGCGAGGAACTTTCCATCCATGTCTTAGCACCTTTTGAAACCTATATAACGTCCACTGGAACGGAATGGCCCAAACCTCCCCACATCGAAGCCGACCTACGTAGGTCGCATCAGTCAAGATTGAACGGCCCAACAAACAAGTCAACTGCCGAACCTGCAGAACACCACTTCGCATTTGCTCAGCCGGAGATACCCATCCATGCCGGTGACTGTGAGTGGCTGAGTCGTGAGTGACCTGCTCAGCCGCGCTCAACAAATCCATCGACGCCACAAGAACCTCCTCCATCCCCCATCGACTTCTACGCTGGTTGGATGACTCGATACCGAGTAATAACATTGCATGATAGGAAGCCTTGTCGACTTGCGGTGAGGAATATAAACAGGAATAGAAGAATTTGCACAGTGCCGTTCATGCCTGATGAGAAGTTGGCTCTGAGAGGTCGATACTTTTACTGTTGCCCTGCTTGATTATATGTACTCACTCGCCACTGCCACTGAGCTTGAACTGGCGCAAACGAGGCTGCCTGGATAAGGCTCTGCCCGGACGATTGCCTCGTCTCGGCGGCGGTGGCACCATGTGTAACTAGCAGAGGCATTAGTTGACCGTATCTCGCCCCGGAGGAGAGGACTACGCTCGACCGATTCCGATTGCTCCTGGATTTAAGGCTTCGACCGCCCTGTATCTTGGTTACATCTGCTTTAAGCGTTGGACAGCCTGGTCAAGCGCGAGTTATCTCCTTTAGTCGCTTGTTAGCAGAATGGTTTCTCCCCTCCAAGGAATAATTATCCGAACCTCGCTCTTCGTCTCGTTGATAAAACAGTGCCAGCCATGTTGGAAGCAGTAAAGTGGTCATCCGTTGCTCCGCAAGCCATACACTCTGTTTTACTATCAAACCTCCTTCATGAAGAAATCTCTACATTTAAACCACTTCCCGACCCCTTTGAGCTTCCTTCAACCAAAGTACGAAACCCCAAAACATCATCCCAGGATTCCCGGCGTCGTGAAACCTCCCAATCTCACTCGAGCCAAGTCCCCACCAGAATATGTACCCTATCGAGCCCAAGATGGTTTACCGGATATCTAAAGCCGTTTCTTTGCGTGTCACCTCAAAAACGCATCACGCCGTCGGCAGCGCGAGTATCCAATAAAACGATTCCGTTCCCGGACCCACGAGTTGCGTGAGCTGGAGGGCCCAACTCAACCCAACGACAGCCACTTGTTCCTCCTCCGTCATCAACAACTTGTCGAATTCCCGGTTTACTCCCGATCCCCTGTTTTTTTGCGCCGAGCTTGGCTGCTGTGTCATAATTAGTCTACACAATACAGCAAATTCAACCCACGAGTATGTTTCCGATATATTCCGGGAACACATGGCAATACATGAAAGCACCGCACAGCCGGGAGAAAGAACATAAGTGTGTACCAGGTCGCATATCTGGAGAAGAATATTCAACTACAAATAGGTATGAGTGGATGGGTAGGTGGGCTCGAAACCAGTGTTGATCTTCAATCTTATTATTTGCTAAACTCACACGCTCATCCCATCGCGGACAAATTCCATTTGCCATAGCCAGTGGCGAGTATGGGTAAACACAGCTCGAAGGGAAAAGGGGTAAACCACCAGGTTACCATATAACCATCTCAGAGGCTATCTGCCAACACAAAGGGCTAACAAAACCTAAAACAAGCAATATAACCATCTTCACAACACAAAACACAGACACACAAGCTCGCCATCATCTCTAACAAGCCAAGAAAACAAAGACACACCATGCCAACGCCTGATTCTCACCACAACTTCATCACAGCACCTTCAAGTGCACCTCCCAACTGCCGCTGCCGCTGCCGCTTCTTAGGACTAACAGCCTAGAGCTACAGTACACAAAGCGTCCCACCGTATCTCCATCCCACCCGTCCAATTCGCAAACATTAGTTAAGGATGTTGGGGCCAAAAGTAAAGACATAAAAAAGTACATTCAGCTAGAATGATGGTGATGGAGCAGACAGGTAAACCCTTGGCTTCGTTATGCATAAGCCGTCTCCTGCTGCCCCGATGGTATTTCCCTCGCAGTCCCACCCCGCCCCCCTACCACCTTTAGGTCCAGTCGTCACAAAAGACACACCTCGCTCACAACAGAATTCCTCAACTGACTTCCCCACCACCTAACGATAAAAAGTTCCGCCACCAACTTCACCTCTCTACATTCCCGCTACACAGGAGAAAGAAGACGTACCAGGCAGGTTCGGTGAAGCGTGGCAGAAAACTTCTCCCAACCGTTCCCTAAGCATCCCTAGAAGAAGAAATACGCTAGGAGGAAGCTAAAAAGGCACAGTATTGCCGTAACTTTGACCGAGACGCCTTCCGTGGTTTGTCTCGTGGCCTGTGCCTGTGCCGCAGCCGGCGCCGAAGCGGTCGACTTGGTCGACGCAGCGGAGGAATCGGGCTTGCGCTGTCTCAGGCCACTCGTGGCCTCTTCTTTGAGGGCCGCAATTGTTGCCTGCGCCTTAGCAAGTTGTTCTTTCAGTTGCTCGAGGGTCTCGGTGGCTGCCGCCTGAACGGTCGAAGCTGTTGCTACTGTAGCATCCTTGGCCGCTGCGAGGATCGACTGGTCGGCTTCGGACTCCTTCATTTTCTGCTTGCTGTCGCTCGTTGTATCGGGTTCCGAGATTGGGGCGTTGGATTCCTCGTTCGGAGATGAGTATGCCGGTGGAGGAGCGTCGGGGGTGGATTCGACCTGGAGATGATCAATTAGTCTTTTCCTTCTAGTATCCAAGGGCCAAGGTCGTGACAAACCCCGTTTGCGAGTGACCGTCGGACGGGTGTAGAGACTGCTGCGATGTGTCCGTCTTCAACGGCCGCGAGCCAGAGCACGCGGATCTTCTTCTCCTGGATGGCTGATTTCTCTACCGAATCCCACTGGACATTTGTTAGCATCAAGCACGGGCATTGGTCCAGATTAAGGCGGACCCACAATCTGCTGGACGTTTGCGAACTCCTTGTCGCCTGTGATCGTGACGGACTGGACCAGGAACTTGTCGCGGCATCGGGCATCGGGTGCGGGCTCCTGCTTCATTGCCTGGAGAAGGACTATGAAGGTTGGTTAGTTGGGCCCATGATGGGGTTCCGCAAGCCACCTGCGTCAGAACCGAAAGCTTTATTTTTTTGCTCATTGGATACTTACCGGAGACTTCGACCTCATGTCCTGGCTCGATGCGACCGGAGTTCGGGCGGACGCAATATCTATGAGTTTGGTGAGCTTTTGATTCCCATGTCTGCGGGCGGATTCCGATCGGCGTACTGTTTGGGAGCTGTCGTTTTGACCTGGACACGCGAGTTAGCCGGGTGGTTGGAAAAACTTTATAGAATCGGCAAATGCCTACCTTGAAGGCCACGGGAGAGGTACTAGGGTTTTTTATTTTGAGGATTTGCACCACCTCGACGGTAAAGGGCCCTGATCCAGACGCACGGTTAGCTGAATGTCATCTGCCACATGCCAAATGCATGCATGCTGCCGGTCGGTGCACGCAAAGGCGATGCAGACGGGCTGGGACGTGACGAACGGTGGAAGCCGAGCTCCTGGGGATCAATGTCGACAGACATGACGGCGGCGGTGGTCGCTGGGTTGGAGATGTCGAGGATTTCGTCGGCGACTGATCGGTTGGGCAAAAACACCAAAGATCGGTGTGTTGTTTGTTCGGAAACAAGGTAAGGTCGAACTAGACTAGCCGCTCGCCAAGAATCGCAAGGGAGGAGATAGGAAGCAAGTCGGGCAGCCAATGCAGCAGGCCCGGGGTATATATGGGATGACGAAAGAAGCGCGAACCGCAACGACTTGTTGGCGGAAACAAAAACGGGTGCCGTGGCCGATAGAGAGTCCGAAGAAGTGGTCGGAAAGATGGATTCTGACAGATCGGTCTGGTCAGCGGGCGAAGTGAGGCGAGGCCGGGCAGTCGGGCTACGATGGAGATGATGTGTTACGACATTTCCAGCACGGTGACGGCGAAGCTGCCAGGTTTCACAGCGGAGGTTACAGTGGCACCAGCGCAGCACTGGGCAGATTTGTCAGAGCTCCAGCGGTGGAAAGTGTCGGAGCAAGCGACAGCGCCAGGCGTTGCCAGGTGTGCCAGCTCAATCATTAATGGTCCGTGCTTCGCTGATCTCCTTCCCCAGCTCCTTCCCGCGATTCGCCAGAGCTTGGAAGCTTTGGCACCCCCTGCTGGCTGAGCTGGCTGGGACGACGTGACGGGAGCCCCACTTTCGCCCAGCAAATACTATAAATTTGGGTCCGGATGAACATTGGCCCCGGACTCTCCCGTCTCTGTCCAATCATTCTTGAGCTCTCTCAGGCCACCTCCAAATGACGTGCACCCCCGCCATGGCATCCGACCCACCTACTGTCAGGAGCTCACGGCGTTGAGGGGACCTGAACCTCCCAGTACACGTGTAGAACAACAACCGAGGGCTCCCCGGCAATCTCATAATTAGAATATTCCGGCCTTCAAACAAAGGCTGTTTGTGAGCTCCAAAGCATTTTTGTTTTTATTTTCGTCAGTGTTCAGTGGATTGGCGCCGTTCTTTTTTTACCCCCTCCTCTTTCGTCGAAACTGTGACACCTATTCTAGGTTCACCATCCAGTAAAACCAAACCCAGCCGAGCCCAACTTATTTAACGTTCGCCTTTTTACCCTTTTCCAACAATTACTCACTTGGCAGAATCTTCTATATTTAACGTGCAACGCACCGTCCGGAATTTCAATCCATTTCCATTCTGATCTGCAGTCAATCGTGCGCATCCGTCAGAAACATCGTGCCAGTCACAACCGCAAGATACATCTACCCAAACACACCCTCCAGGCACACCTACGTCGAACTTGAAAATGGGACAATCGGATCTCGAGGTCTTGATCGACATGGGCTTCGAGCGCCCCCGCGCCGAGCTTGCGGTCAAGAAGTCGGGAGGCCTGCAGGGAGCCTTGAACTGGCTCGAGGAGAACCAGGACAAGCCTCTCGAGGAGCTGCAGGCAGCCGCTGCCGCTGCGGCCGAAGATGAGGAAGAGGGAGGCCCGTCTATCGCCACTCTTGAGGGTGCGGATGCGAAGTCCCTTCTCTGCAAAGAATGTGGCAAGCGGTTCCGCAACAAGGAGCTAGCGTCCTACCATGCCTCCAAGACCGATCACACAGACTTTGAGGAGTCCACCGAGGAGATCGCGCCCTTGACCGAAGAGGAGAAGAAGGCCAGACTGGAGGAACTCCGCCAGAAGATGCTCGAGAAGAAGGCCAACAAGGCACTCGAGGAAAAGGAAGAGGCCAAGCGCAACGAGGTATGTGGCCTTTGACTTTCACTAACATCGGCCCAAGCTCTGATTCTGACTGGTATCGTAGAAAATCCGCCAGAAGTCTACCAAAGAGGTCCAGGACATCAAGGAGGAGCTCGCTCGCAAGGAGCAGATCAAGGAAGCCGAGAAGAAGCGCCAAGAGAAGCTCGCCGACATCGAAGCTAAGAAGCGCATCAAGGACAAGATCGAGGCCGACAAGCAGGAACGCAAGCGCAAGGCAGAGGAGGCCAAGGCAGCGCGCGAGGGCAGAGCCATTCAGGCCCCAGCTGCCCCAGTGGTCGCCGCATCAGCACCGAGAGCTGCTGTCTCGCACAACGAGGCCCGCCTCAGACTGCAGCTGCCTTCAGGAAACGTTGTGAAGACCTTCCCAGCCGATACTACGCTTTTCGAAGTCGCAGCCCAACTCGAGGCCGAGAACGGAAAGCCGGTGACGAGCTTCTCAATGAACTACCCGAGAAAGACCTTCAGCAGTGGCGTTGATTTGGCCAGACTCTGAAGGAAGCCGGCCTGGTGCCCAGCGCTGTCTTGATCATCAAATAGACACGGAAGGAAGGTTCAGGTTGGCGATAGGGCGTTGGGTCTAGGGAGCTTGGGTCACATGTATCTAACCGAAGCTGCATCGCGCTCACATGCACAGGTGTAGCTTGGTGTTGAGGGTCGCTTTTTGCTTCACATCGGGCAGCGGGGTTTCCCTTTCCGAGGACACTCTGATGAAGTTATCTTTACAGATGCACTGAGCGGCGCCTGTTTGGCGTTAGGTTTCAGCAGAGGATATACTTTCCTAACAAACAAAAAAGATGGAAAATGTCTCCATGGTCATCTGATCATGTCAAGTCCTCAACCTGCAGACGGCGGCTTATTCAGTGCCCCCAACTCCGGGGGTATTTCAAGGTCCATGGATGGTTGTTGGCTCGGTTCAACCCCCGGGATTCGGTATCCTCTCCGCCAAGATCGTGTATTGAGCCCCCCTGTCCATTACGGATCCATTCGGGGTGCACGCCCTAGTCTAGACGATTGCTGGTGCGCCTTGCGTTGGAGTCCCTGCAACATCAGCCTCTGGCTTGGCAAGACATGTATTTAGTTCCAACGTTGCTACCTACTCTTCCAATCTACTAAACACTGTCTGTGACCAATCTACGGAGACGATCATCGAAAGGGCGCACGTAGCTCTCCATCTTTGCAGTTTGCATTGCAACACATCTTCGTTGCGTTTCAAGGCTTGTATGACCGCAATACACCACGGTACCGAAACGTGGGAATCACAGCCCCACAGAATACCAAGCGTCCCTTCCCGACTTGTTCCCCATCCCCATCCGCCATCCTCTATTACCTTACCATACGACAACGGCAGTTACAGACAAACAACCTCCCAAATTCCACCGCACCGTCAAGCCAAACAACCGGGCGGCGGGCTCACCCACCCACCCCTCTTTACCCGATCTCGCTCAGCCCGGGCCCATTGGTTTCTACCTAGTGTTTTATATAACACCTCGCAATGGCCTCCTGCTCCTCCTTCTCCAGTCTGCGCAGTCTCATCACCACCACCATCATCCCACGCACCACCGTCGCTGTCCCCGTAGTATTCCGCCCCAGCCCCGCCACATTCATCAGGTACACAAGACCAGCAACCAGGAACATGTCGTCCGCCCCGGCCCGCAAGTATGAGTGGCTGGTCGTGGTTCCCGACTTCCCGGGCGCGCTGGCGAAGCGGATTGAGGCGCGACCGTGAGTGTGTTTTCCTTCTTTCCATGTTTCCATTTTTGTTTCCGGTGTGTTTTGTTGGCGGTATCGTGAAATATGACCGAGGGAGGCAGGGAAATGGCCATCCATGTCTACCTGTCCTGGACATTGGTACATGCACTCCACACGTTTTGCTGAGATCATGACTGTACCTGACTGACTGACTGACTGACTGACTGAGCTCGCGGCAGTGTGCACTTTGCCGGCCTCAAGCCCGCCATGGAGTCTGGCCTGTACAAGATGGGCGGTAAGCTCTCCGTTTCTATCTCCTGTCCTGAAAAAGGAGTCTATTTCAAAACAAAACAAACTAAAATTATCACCCCAACCACAATCAATGCCAATATAAAAACTAACAAACCACCACCCACCAGGCGCCGTCCTAGACGAAGTCCCCGCCGACGACGAGCCAACCAGCCTCAAGATGTCAGGCAGCACTATCATCATCGTAGCCGAGAGCAAAGAGGAGATCCTCAAGGTGCTCCGGGATGACGTCTACGCCAAGTCGGGCGTCTGGGACGTCGACAATGTAAGTTTATTTTCCACTTTACACTTCGCGCCCCTCCCCCCCCAGTCACCCGATCCAGAAAACCTGACATTGGGAAACAACAAACAACAGGCGCAGATGTGGCCCCTGAAGTGCGCCTTCAGGATCCCCGTGGGACAGTAAGATGGACATACAGAAAGACAGATGGACATACAGAAAGACAGACAGACAGGCAGGCAGGCAGAACCAAATCTCCTCCTATCAGATTATCTTGCAGCAACTCCAGAAGCCAGATCTGTAGCAAGACCCGCACGTCTCCCACGAGCTGATACCAACTAGGCCGTCTTGTCCTCCCTTGATGACCCCCTGACCTCGCGCGTGGGTATCTGTATATGTATGTATCCGTGTGAGGGCAAACAAAATCCTTGCCTCGCCTTGCCCATCCATGCACACACATACACTTCTCCTCGCCGCTCGGCTTATAGCACCCACCCATCTCACCCGAGATGCTCAAAACTCCACGTAGAAATCCATAAGATAAAGAACAAAAAGAGGAGCAAATAGTCCATGAAAAAAAAAGATTCGTACAAAAAAAGGCTTTCGCTTCCCCCCCCCCCCCGAAAAAAAACTACCTAACCAAATAGTGTTTATTCCCATGGATACGAGTGGAACTGCCATGAGTGTGCGTCCATGGGCTGTCTCACTGGTCATCATCGATACGATCATCAGATTTGCCATCGTCATGATCTTGCTCGTCATCATCATCATCATCGTCCTCGTCGCCGCCGCGTGCCTGCTCCTCCGAGTCGGCCGCTATGCGCAGCTCGTAGCACAGGTCAAAGCACTCGGCCAGCAGCCCGCTGACGCTGCCTTGGCCCTCGGGTATGTCGCCGCCAAACATGAACTTGCCGTCCACCCTCATGTTGTCGATCGACGTCAGCTGTTTTTGGAAAGAAAAACCCCATGTTAGCTCGTCATTCTCTTTTTTTAACCTCGCATAATCTGGAAAAGATGGGGAGAAAAAAGAAGAAAAAAGTAAGCTCACCTTCATACTATAAGGATAAAGCTCCCTGACGGTCCCGACGCCGCCCGAGTTCTTGACCTCGTTCAGACACCGCTTCAGCGTCTGCAGCTGGTTGTAGATGGGCAGCAGGGCCTCGGACACGGGCTCCGACGAGATCATCAGGTAGTAGATGTAGCCGTAGCTGCGGCGGATCAGGTAGAGCAGGGTGCGCTGCACGTACAGCTCGGCGGGGCGGCCCTCGTCGTCGAGGAAGTTGCCGTCGACGCGGCTCTCGTCGATCTTGTCCAGCTCGCGCTGGTAGTCGTACAGGTCCGTCTCGCGCAGCGACCACGCCTGCGTAATGGACAGCTTCTCGAGGTCGTTGCGGATCGCGAGGAGCGTGTTGTATTTGTCCTGGAACGGCTCGGGCATGACGCCTTTTCTGGTTCGGGGGAGGGGGGGACGGGTTAGTTCTGGGGAGTCAATGCGAGGGTTGGAAGAAGGGTTGGAGGAGGGTACCTTTCGAGGACAATGTCGGACCATGCAAGGCAGCGTCGTAAGAGCTCCGAGACCTTGTCGCTCCCGGCGAGCACTTTCCCGTTTTCGTCGAGGAACTGGCCGTCGACCTGAGATGCGGCCACCTCCTTGAGCTGGGCCTGGAGTTTGAGTATTTCGGGCTCCGAGAACTGGCCGCCCATGTCAGCGCTGTTGCTGCTGATGCAGATGTGGTCTTCCCCCGCGATGGAGGGATGGGCACATACCGTCGCCTTTGTGTTTGCACGTGACATGGACCGCAGGATGGAGATGAGGCGCTCGTATATGTCGAGTATGGGCTCGTCCAGGTCCTCGAGGCGCTTGCGCAGCTGCGCGAGCGACGCCTTGCAGAGCTCCTGCCGGTTGGCCAGCAGCTCGAGCAGGTAGGGCGAGTGGGACTGTTGGTTCTTGATGATGCGGTCGAGGTCGTTGATGGTGGACGCCATGCTGTCGAGGTCCTTGGCCGAGAACAGGCTGGCCTCGCCGAGGTGGTCCAACAGCCGCTTGATGGTCGACGTCAGCGCGTACGCCGCCGGGGTCTCGGTTGTGCGGCCGATCGTCATGAAGAAGAGCGACAGGAGCTGCAGACAGCTCTCTAGCACTCTGTCCACTGTTGGGCCGTGTTAGTAGTGACCGTGGGGGAATACTGGCTCTCGCTGTTGCATACATCGCGTCTCGCCCGGGTGCGCGCCCTTCCGGATCTCGTTCAGCTGTCTGACCTGCTCGACTACCCGTTCGTAGAGCGGGAGCACATCCTGGCTCCGTATGTAGTTGGAGCGGTCTCGCTTCATCAGCAGCAGCTGGTCACGGATCAGGGTCAGCTCCCCCAGGATGTTCTTCTCCTGCGCATCCTTCGGCATCGGCAGCGCCGGGGTCTCCATGTTGGCGCGGCGAGGTTGGAGAATCTATTCGGAGACGGGAGTGGACGTGGAAAGGCCTCGTAGAGTTGGTTGAGTATCGATTGCACGTTTCACCTCGGGAGTGTCGAAGTTGCTGCAAATCTACAAACCAGGGGTAAAGTTTCCCGGGTGGTGTTGTGTTTGCTTGTTCGGTGGCCAGCAGTTGCACTGCACTGTGCTGCCTGTCGGGTAAGGTACCTGGTACGCGAAGCTTCTTTGAAGTGGCCCCACGTCGATCTGGTGATGTGCGGTGTCCGAAAAACGTGTGACGGAGGCTTGGCTCGAGATAAGGCTCAGCAATTGACCTATATCGGACGTGTTTCGGTGAGCGAACAGGTATATGTTCGCGTGCTCTCTTATATCTTGGACTGATTTTATAGGATAAGTTCCATGGATGTCTTGGAGCGCAGATGCAGGGCCTGGTGGGATGCAAATCAACGCTGCGTTCGGCGACGTCAGTGCTGCAGCTGGTGGGGGACGTTGGGACGGGAAGCGTTGGATCGGACAAAAGAGTTTGTACTCGGCAAGTACCCGGTCGCTCCTCCGTATTATCGAAGCTGCAAGCCGGACAGACATTATGAATCTGTGCTTTTGATGGCTCGCCCGTCCGTTGATGCCGAGCTACACAGGATACCCTGCAGTGCTTATCTACCTATCTGCTAAGCATCCATAGCTATGTGCATTACTGCATGAGCTATTAATCACTCCGATATAGGGAAAAAGCAAAACCGTGCAGGGCGTCATCTCAGAGCCGAACACCAGATGTTTCAAAACGCTGTCTGCACAGTACCTACAAGTGAGATACGGACCGATCACAGGCAAGCTTTGAGTACCTGGCCACGACGCCTGCTTCTGTCGGCACAAAGGTGGGGTGCGACTGCGGGGGTTCCCAGAAGGCGTCACGCCAGAAATCACCCCTCCAGTCTGGCCTGGGCCAACCACAACCCACCCGAGGAACATCACTTGTTCCCTCCCGGGTTTGACGCAAGACTGCCATCCCCACCGAGCAGAGCCACACCAAACACACAGCCCCCGCTACCCCCACCAGCCGTCGGGCAGCTGACACGGGTGACCAAACCACCCGGCAAAAATTCAACAACCCACAAGTAATTAAATCTAACCCTCCTTCATAGCTCCTGCCAACTTCTACGACAAAAAAGACCTCTCGAGTCGAGCCTCTGCCTTTGCACCTCGGAAATCACAAATCTCACAAAAATGTCTACCGCAGAGTTGGCTACGTCCTACGCGGCGCTCATCCTCGCCGATGATGGTCTCGAGATCACCGTGAGTCAAAACCGCCCGCAACCCGCATTCCGGCCTCCCCCGCGCAGGAAACCAGTACGATCGAGACGCCACACACAGACACAACACGCACAGAAAGGGGCCGGATCTCAAATCAATCATGGGGGGCAGACGGGTTGCTAACGCGCCAATTCTCATCTCTAGTCCGACAAGCTCCAGACCCTGATCAAGGCCGCCAACGTCATCGATGTCGAGCCTATCTGGGCCTCATTATTCGCCAAGGTACGAGGGTCATCCGAATGACGGAGCTGGGGGAACGGAACACGACCGCAGTTCTGTCTGGCTGGCTGGTTGGCTGGGGAACACGAGACGCTGACTGAGACGTTTTTGTCGACACACAGGCGCTTGAGGGCAAGGACGTGAAGGACCTGCTTTCCAACGTCGGTTCCGGTGGCTCTGCCGCTGCTGCCCCCGCTGCCGGTACCGCCGCTGCCGCTGGTGGTGCCGCTGAGGAGACCAAGGCTGAGGAGAAGGTTGAGGGTTAGTTTTACCCCCCGCGCCTGACAACGAGCTAGGGATTGGGCGGGCGGGCGAGCGGGCGGGCGATGATCGCATACCGGCCGTCACTCTCCGCCCCTCCTCCGCCGCCCCCTCTCGTCTCCTGGATTCACATACTGACAACCGCTGCAGAGAAGGAGGAGTCAGACGATGACATGGGATTCGGTCTCTTCGACTAAATATCCAGACCGTTCGGTTTTGGCTCTCGTCACCCCACCTCACCGTTTCCCGTTTGTACTTCCGCAACTACTTGCATGGGTCCGCGACGGCATGTCGCACGCACGATTACAAGGATGGAGGCTTTGATATCAGGGGTCCGGTTAAATGGCGTAGCTTTACATGGAATTTGATGAAGATGCGCTTTTGACCAACAATGCAAACCAGAGTCCCGGCCCTTTGCGTGCAGGTGACATGACGCGTGGGTGATGGATGCCCTTGCAGGAGCTGGCAGACGGCACCGGCTTTGTCGATTCTCGAGGGCGGCCCGGTGCTTTCGGCCAAGCTTAGACGGCTAACAGTGCAGCTGCCTTTTAGTTCGCCGTCGGTTTCAACTTTCACGGATGGCGGAGAGCAAGCGCCTCGTACATGGCCCAAAGCACGTACGCACGTACGACCCCTCGCGCTTCGTAGACCTCCCTTATCGATGGCCTGGACATGTCATGTCTTGTCCGGGGATTTATATGATAGAAGGCACCCCTTCTCCTCGGTTTGGCTTGTCGATCGATAGCCTTCCCCGGCCCTTTTGCCTTACTTAATCGCCCAGGCCAGCCCTAGTATTATAACTGGACTCTGTCGTGCTCCCTTTTCTCGGTCCGGGGTTACGGTTAGCAGCCGGTGGCGATCTTTTACCGACGAACATGTGAACGTTGTCGTCAACGAGTGGAGCGAAGTCGGACACAAGGCTGGAAGGCTTGGCGTCTTTTGACCAGAATCTAAAACAAGCATCCGTATAACAGAAAAGCACGATGTGATATCATATCTAGTTCAAGCAAGTAAAAGAACATGGAAGGAATAAGAGACGCTTAGTCTATACGATACATCGAGAAACTCTTTTGGTAATCTCCTGCTCCCGGTAAAACCCCATCCATCCATACATCATCTTATACACAGCACGTCATCATAACATCAACAGCGGTCGTTGTCGTCGTCGTCTTCTTACAACCTGGCCTTGCCCTCCTGCTTCTGCATGGTCTCAGCCACGATGCGTCTCTGGATCTTGCCCGTGGCCGTCTTGGGCATGACATCGGTGAAGTAGATCTATTTTCACGTTAGCCAAATAAAATCAGTCAGTCAGTCAGTCACCCGTCCGGCAGAGAAAGAAGAAAAAGGAAAAAGAAAACATACCTTGACCGGGACCTTGAACTTGGCCACCCTCTCGGCAACCCAGCTCCTCAACGCCTCCTTGTCCAGCCTCGCCCCGGCCTTCAGCACCACGGCAACGCCGACATCCTGGCCCAGCATCTCGTCCTCGACAGCAAAGCTCACGACCTCGGACACGGCCGGGTGCCTGGCAATGACGTTGTCGATCTCGATGGGGGAGATCTTCTCACCGCCCTTGTTGATGAGCTCCTTGATGCGGCCGGTGATGACGACGTAGCCGTCCTCGTCCTTCTTGCCCTGGTCGCCGGTGCGGAAGTAGCCGCTCTGGGTAAACGCGCCGGCGTTGGCCTCGGGGTTGTTGAGATACCCGGTCGTGATGTTCTCGCCGCGGATGCAGATCTCGCCCTCGGCGCCCTGCGGCAGCGGGCCGTTGCCGGCGTCGTCGAGGATGACGACCTCGACGCCCTGGCCCAGGCCGACGGTGCCGGGCTTGCGCTTCTGCGGCGGCAGCGGGTTGGACGTCATCTGGTGGGCGGCCTCGGTCATGGCGTAGGCCTCAAGCACGGGCGCCTTGTACGTCTCCTCGAGCAGGTGGAAGACGGTCGGCGAGAGCGGCGACGAGCACGACCGGATGAAGCGGATGGCCGGCAGCGGGGACGGCGCCGGGTGCTTGAGCAGGATCTGGTGGATCGTCGGCACCGCCGTGTACCAGTTGGCCCCGTGGGCGATGAAATCGGGCCAGAAGTCGGTGGCCGAGAACTTGGTCGGCACCACCATGGAGCCGCCCGTCAGCAGGGGCGCCAGCAGCGCGCAGACGAGCCCATGCACGTGGAACAGCGGCATGACCAGCATGGTGCGGTCGGCGGCGGTGAGCTGGTAGGTGGCCTGGATGTTGCGCATGGTGCGGGTCAGGTTGCGGTGCGAGAGCGGGACGACCTTGGGGCGCGAGGTGGTGCCGCTGGTGTGCAGGATGAGGGCGACGTCGTCGGGCTCCGGGGCGAGCAGCGGCTGCGGGGCGGTGGCGGCGGCGGTCTGCAGCTGGCCGAGCTCCTTGACGTCGAGGGCGACGTGGCGCGCGGCCGGGTCCCAGTAGCACTCGGCGATGGCGGCGTTGAAGCGCTGGGCGGCCTTGACGGCGGGGCTGCCGGCCGCGTAGGCGCCGTGGGGCACCAACACGACGGCGGACCGCACGTCGTCGATGTAGAACTCGAACTCGTCCTGCTTGTAGGCCGGGTTGAGCGGGGCCGCGATGCCGCGCTGCCACGCCGCCGCCAGGAACGACACGATGAACTCGTACGAGTTGACCGTCGCGATCGACACCGCTGAGCCCTTGGTGATGCCGATGGCCGCCAGCTTCTGCTGGAACAAGCCGATCTCGGCCACCAGGTCCGCGTACGTGACCGTCAGCGCCGTCGGCTTGGACGGGATGATGACCGCCACCGCGCTGGGCGCGCCCTGCACCGCCGTCTTGAGCGTCAAGTTTGCTGCTGCAGCCATGGCGGGCGCTGGGAGGGGGGGGGATTCCGTTTGAGGGGTGGTGGTGGTGTGTGTCACAACGGAGGTAGGTAGGTAGGTAGCAGCAGTGGTGTTGCAAGCGAATGAAGCCGACGACGACAACGACCAAGATGCAAACGACCAATTCAATCAATCGCTCAGAAAAGAAGACAGTTGTCTACCACAGCAATGAGAACAAGAGTCAATCAAACAGTATAAAGGTATATAATAGTTATTACAAGCGTCCACACAGCTACCGGTTTTTAATGTGAGCAAGCTCGCGTGCGGGCATGCTTCATTCAGTCTGGATGGATTGGACTTCGCGCTACGCAATGGTGCAATCCGGATCGCCTCCCCGCGAGCTGGGATCTGCAGCGAGTAACGATGTGAGACCAGCGGGGTTCCAGGGGTGTCTTATGCGGCGAAAAAAGCAAGCTAACCCCCCCTTGTCCAAGTACATCTCCCTGGGTTAGGGTTGGCCGAGCTTCGTTTCCCCCACACAGATAAGAAAGCGATATGGACGACCGACCTGGAGGAGAAAGAGAAAAACATTAGCCCCTGAAACGGTCGAGAATAAACACCCATACCCACGGCAACAGGCAACAGGGGGGTTGTTGGACAGCCGCAGCAACTTATTAATCTTCGGAGCACACAACACACAGCAGGCGAGCAGTGCAGTAGCACCAGGTCAACGAGTTTTTTTGCCGCCCGTTCATACAATCCCATCCCATCCCATTCTTCCCTCTTACATCACAAACCCCTCCCTCCCCCTCACCCCCCTAAAAAAAAAAACCGAAGCCATCACCAACCCAACCCACCCACGCCAAAATGGCCAACCCCCTATCCTACACCTGGGAAGCGCTATCCGCCCTGCTCTTCCCCTGGCGCTTCATGCTCATCTCCCTAACATTCCTGCCGCCGACCCTCCTCTCCCTGCTCCGCGCGGGCGACGCGCGCGCAATCTTCTCCTGGCCGCTCCTCCAAGCGGCCTGGTTCGGCCGCTTCTGGTCCTGGGCGGGTCCGCAAGTCCGCCTGGGCGCCGAGGAGCTGGTGGTCCCGCTGCTCGAGGGCCGCGTGGTCGTGGGCCGGGTGCTCCCCGCGAGCGACAGGTCGGCGGCGCGCGTGGCGGGCGTGGGCGGGACGGTGCTGGAGATTGGCCCCGGCAGCGGCAACTGGGTGAGCATCTTTTCGGACCGGTACCTGCCCTCCTCCTCTACTTCTGCCACCACCACCGCTGAGAGCGCAACACCCGGCACCCGCGCCAGAGTCACGCGCGTGTACGGCGTCGAGCCGAACCCGGCGCAGCACCCGCAGCTGCGCGCCAAGATCGCCGAGGCCGGGCTGGGCGACGTGTACGAAATCGTACCCGTCGGCATCGAGGACCTGGCCTCGTCGGGCCGCGTCGCCCCCGAGAGCGTCGACTGCATTGTCTCGGTCCTGTGCCTGTGCAGCATCCCCGAGCCGCGCAAGAACATTGCCGAGCTGTACGGCTACCTGAAGCCCGGCGGCCGCTGGTTTGTCTACGAGCACGTCAAGAGGCCGCTCTCCGAGGGCTGGGCTGTGTCCCTCTACCAAGGTATGTCTGCTTGATCACTGTCCAGGTTTTGCCCCCTTTTCCATAGAGTTCAGTCATAGCCTGAGCTGACCGCACCGGTAGGATTCGTGAACCTCCTCTGGCCCCATCTCATCGGCGGGTGCGACCTCAGGCGAGACACCGCCAAGTGGCTCAACGAGGCGGGTCCCTGGAGCGACGTTGATCTGGTGCACCCCGAAAACACCCCTTGGTATCACACGGTGCCCCATACCATTGGCATTCTGACGAAGTGAGCATCTCTCAACCCACGGATAGGTAGGCGAGCGATTTCATGGCAATCGGGATTTTCGATGGGACAGGACGGTTATATCCACGACTTGTAACGAAGCTATCTACACTTCGTAGGCTATCTGTGGATTTAGATGCCCGATTATCAGCTAGAAACGCAACGTCTGTTGTACCTGACTTCAACCCAAAGAGGGCCTGGAGTCTCAAATGCAACGCAGTCTTCCTCGACTGAAATGTGATCATCTAGCCATTCTAGCTCCTCGCTGTCCATTGGCAAAGAAGATTCCCCTTCCATCAAACCCAAGCCTGCAACTCCTCCAACATCTGAATGTTTTCACTCAACGGCAAGAGAGCTTACCAATCGTCTCCGCCATTGCCAGTGACAGGCGCAGAGGTCCACTCACCGCCGGCGTCACCACCACCGCCAGAGTTCACGGCAGCGTTGTCAAAGCCACCATTGTCGAAGCCACCATTGTCAAATCTGCCAGCGTCGTTCTCATCAACGGGCGGCTTGCTGCACTTGGACTTGTAGTGGCCCATCTCCTGACAGTTGGAGCACTTGACGCGAGAGACTAAAAACCCGGGTGGTCAGCAAACAAGCATCAACTGGGGCAATACGAGGGCAAGTGAAAAGAAGGCAAGCCACTTACTGTCCTTGGGCTTGGGGCAGTCCTTGTTTATATGGCCATACTCGTCACAGTTGCGGCACTGGACGTTGGCCATATTGCGAGGCTCAGTGCACTCCTTGGAAATGTGGCCCTCTTGACCACAGTTGCGGCAGGCATTGCCGCCTCCCTGGGGGCAGTCCTTGGAGAAATGGCCCATTTCGTTGCACTTGCGGCACTCAACGCCCTCGGCAGATCTCGGCTCAGGACAGTCTGCGACTTGATGGCCGGATTGATGGCAGTTCTTGCAAGCGAATTTGTCGACACGGGGGACGGGGCCTGTGGATGGTTAGTCTGGAAAAGATCGCGTCAGTCGTGGGGAACTTACAGTCTCGAACACGGTGACCCTCCTCGTCACAGTTGTAGCACTTGATGCGTACAACTTCGGCCTCCCGTTTCTCCTCAGTGCAGTTCTTGGCAATGTGTCCGATCTCCTCGCAGTTTCTGCACTTTGGCAAACCACGGGGAACGACTTCGCCCGCATCCTTGAGGCGCTCCAAGTTCCCATCGACATCCTTTGGCCAAAGCTGGCGATCATGGGGCCGCGGCGGGTTCCACTGGAAGCGGAACGTCACAGTGTACTTTTTGTCTAGGACACCTTGGAGGTCCATGTTGGTCAAAGTACTGGCCAAGCCAGGCTTCTCAATGGCAATGAGAAAGAGGGGGAGCTTCTGGTCCCGGAATGCCCGCTCGAGCTGCTCGAATGTGGTGTCCGGCGAGGCCTTTGCGTAAATCTGAATCGCCTCCTTCACATCATCGATGTCGCACAAGTCAGCTCCTTTTTTGATCAACTCCCATGCCTCGTCCTTGGTCATGTCTGGGAGAGCACTGCGATCGACAAATCGAGCACTCTCACACTGGCTCACAGTGTGGCCCGTCTGGCCGCAATTTTTGCACTTTCTGTTCGGGCAGTCCTTCACCATGTGATCGGGTGAGTCACACTCCCGGCAGTTCATCGGAGGAGCATTTGGGCACTCCTTGCTCCAGTGTCCCTCTTCATTGCATCGACGGCAGGCACCGCTCAGAACACGAGGGTTCGGGCAGTCAGACTTGTTGTGGCTGGTGAAACGTTAGCAGATGCTACCGCGAACGGATAGATATGAGTCTTACCCAGGCTCGCCACAGTTGAAGCAGGCACGATCGCCGCCAGAGTCACCGCCGGCATGGTCATCGAAAGTTGCATTGTCGCCGCCGTTGAAGTCGGCGGCGCCACCGGTGTTGAAGTCCGCATTGCCATTGCCAAAGTCCGCGGCAGCATTGGAAGCTCCGGTGCCCCAAACATCAGCTGCTCCAGCCGAGGTAGGGCCACCGCCCCAGGAATCGTTGTTCCAATCAGACATGATGTTCGAATTGGTGTTGCGTTGCGGTTTTCTAGAATCAGGCAGGAATCAGTAGACGAAAGTGAGATGTCCGAGGTCAAAGAAGCTGAGAAAGTGTTGCCGAAGAGGGACAGATGAGGCAAAGTGTTTGAGTAACGAATGATGGAGGAAGTGATAAATGTACGGCCGCTGTGGCTCGAGACCGGGGGTGACCACAAGAATCAATGGATGGAAGGAACGCAGGTTTTCGGGGCTTGCAGGGAAAATATGAAATTCGGGGAATTCTCAGTTTAGTGAAAGAAAGGAGTAGCACTTGTCAAATTCTTCGCCGCGAGGGTGTCGGAATCTGGAGCCTGTGATCTCGATGATGATGTTCAAGGAGAGAGGACGTTGGGTGTAGGGGTGAATGGGTAGATGGAAATCGAACGGAAAGAGGAGTGGCGAGTTACCAAATGCTTGTTGCGAGGGGAGGGGGGGAGGGGGGGAGGGGAGGCTAGGAGGGGCGAGTAGTGATAGATGCGGCAACATTGTTTTAATCGGGTTGAGAAGAATCGACTTTTGGTCGAAGAGCGAGCCAACATACATTGAAGTGGAGAGGGCAGTACTGAAGACGTCGCCACGTATGATGCTTCGTAGTCCTTGACCTGTAGCTGTGATTCGAGACCAACCAGTCCAGATATTGAGAGGTGGATGGATGTGCCCGGCAAGCTGTACGGGTGATGGTTGTTGTGGGAAGAGAAAAGAAGAAGGAAGAGCGCGGGGTGACGAAAGATTTTATGGTCGGAGGAAGGCAGGCGGAAAGAAGGTGCAAATTTTTGTAGGCAGACTGTCGCTCCTTCCTTCCGTTTGCTTGTGGGAAAGAAGTGGCACGGGCTCAGAGAAAATATGGTTGACGACGCACTCGAGGAAGGAGCGACGTGGGCTGGTGGACCTGCCTCTGCAGCAGGCAAGCAACTTAACTGGCTCGAGGGACCGGGCCAGTCGACTTGAAATCAACTTGGAATGCAGAAGATGGAGATGGAAGATGAGGTGGAAGATCAGATGGAAGACCAGATGGGAGAACAAGAAAGTACTCATCGAGGAGCGACGACCTCACGTGCTGGACAGGGTTGTTTACATACCCACACTCTCCCAAGTCAAACTGCCTAACATAATTACATTTACAGGAGGAGCTCCCTGGTTGTTATGATTTGGTTCGTGCCTGCAGAATGTTTCCAATGTGGGCCAAACAATCCTGAAATAATCCGGCCAGCAGCTCGAAACATTCTTGCCTACGGGTCGGGATATAAAGACCGAAAGCAAACGGATGCCAGCAAACATTCGGCTGTTATCTCAACAGTTCTCATCCGAATTTGAAGATCTTAGATATCAGGACAGATTGGAAAAGCTTTTCTACCGTGGGCTTTGAATATGTTCATTCCAAAGCACATGAGATTGTGGCGGAAAGGATTTCATTCATAGATTGTTCTCTGCCTTTGTTTGATTTTCCAGTGAGCACACATGACCATGTGAATCGCCATTCTTTCCTCGCTGGAAGCCGTGACTATTTTTCTCGGTGCCGGACCTTGAGCCTGTTACCTTCCAGGGACTGTAACAAATAGCTCCCTGTCGAGATAATTATGCTAGTCTAGCTCATATTCTCATGGCTTCTCGACTAATTACCAGGTAGACAGGCAACATACCTGGAATCATATCATGCCGCCGGCAACATGGAACAACGAGTCTGAACATTTCGTACAGTTCTCTTCCTACTAATTAAACCAGGCCATTATTACCTTGAAATGCGTCGGCAATAATATTCGTTTTACCACGGGGTCCAAGGAGTGGAATATGTACAAGGTACACAGCAGTGGTAACTTGCAACCATCCAAACAGCCAGCCAGCTTTGTTGTAGTCGGAATCACACGAATGATTGCAGTGATTTCAAATTGTAATTTTTACAACAAATAACGACGCTACCTTACTACCACTGCCACCAGCCTCTCTCCACCCCCTCGGAGAAAAAAGTTGACTACCTGACGGGCAAAAACGCCCCGTTTCAAGTGCATTGATCCTCGTCGATTGTCCCTTCTTTCCCATCGCCTCTTCGCCGTTTCAGCCACCCGCAAGCCTCTGCTTACCGATCAACTGCCGCCTCTTCTTTCCCTTCCTTCACCTCCTTTTGTTTCATTGTTTTCTCCTCACCGTGTCTATTTGGGGGTTGACCGACTGTTGCCGAGCCGGCATATAGTAAAGGATGTGTTGTGCATGTGTAATATGTAGTGTAGCTTGGGTGAGGTAAATTTTGGTTGTCGGCGAGATGATAACTATCAGAGTGTTTGTTGGTTGTCGTTAAAGGTTATCGAAAGCTGTCAAGTACATGGGGGAAAGGAGAAAGATGAGGTAGGGATAGAGGCAGAGGTGATTGATGCTTGGTGCGTAGGTGATTAGAGTCTTGCCCCATCCCCTTCTCGGCACAACACCGCTGACCATGGCCCAACAACTCGCTTCGGAAGAAGACGAGGCCTTCTTGTTCATGACCCACCACAACCCACAACGGCAGCCCGTTCTGGGTCACAAACCCCTCGACACCGCACCATTCCGCCAGTCTTGTGACTTTCGTTGATCAAGCAAATGCCCTTTTTGGAGTGAATATCTTGCTAGCTTATGCTTGTCATGCCATGCTCACCAAACAATCCCGTCCGTAGTAGCACGCCCCTACGCTTTTGTACGCCGAGACCGAAATCGCGATTTTGCTGGCATCATCGCTTTCGGTCGCCTTTTTTGCCGCTTCTTCATCAGCGAGTCTTGCTGATGCTCAAATCCGCTGGTAGAACAATAGGTACGCGACCTTGTTGTCCACCTTGTTATCTCTGTGCTGCTTGGCCTTTGGACCGTTCTGGGATGCTGGTGTTCCACCGTTGACGATGCTGCTCCACTTCTTGCCACCAGGGGTAGCTTGCTTCCAGCCATCATCGTCGCCGGTCTCCTCATCATTGATGGTGGCAAATCTGTTGTTGGGTGCAGGGCTTCCCTTATCCTTTTGGGCGTCGGACGCGTTCGTCTTCGATGCGCTTTCTTCCGCGCCGCCTTCAGCGACATCCTCGCTACGGACTCGGCGGATGACGGTGTCATCGATGCGGATCCATTCACGACCGTCCTGGCGGCGAACGTCAACGGTGTAGTGTCCGCCGCTGGCATTCTTTCCATGGTGGTAGACGACCGAAATGAGGCGGTATTTGGGCAGACCAGCACTCTCTGCGAGAATGGCGTTCCGCTTCTGGCGAGAGAAGACCTCGTGCGGGATCTCGAGTTCTAGCGGATACCCGACATTCTTCCATATCTTGATTGTGCCTTCGGCGTCGAATTGGAATCGCTTGAGGTGGAGAATGAGAACGGGCGGTAGCGACTCGATGAATACTTGCTTGATGGCCTTGGTGTCCTTGCCATGAGGCGAGTTGAAATCTCCATGGAGTGTCTCTGGTCGGGTGAGGCCCTTCAAGGCATCGACGATGTTTCGGATCTCAGGAGAGCCAATGTCAAGCTGAAGAGGCTGGTAAGGCTCCAGGGTGACGGAATTCTTGAGACCCGGAACGCGCAATTCGGACCGGAGCTGACCACCGAATATTCTGGTGATGGGCGAGGAAATATTCGGAAAGCCGGTGGAACGTGTAACAGCGGCCCGTTGGCGCGGCCCAACCTCGAGCCAATCATCTCCGCCTTCGAAAGCGTCGTTTGGCCTAGAAGATGTTGTAGGAGAAGGAAGAGACGAATTCGCGGCAGTGGAAGCAGCCGAAGGCACCAGGGTACGCATCACTTGGGCACACTCATCATGAAGTCCCTCGAGCAGGAACCCAAGGAATTCTTCGGCATCTTGCTGATGGCCACGCTAAAACTTTTGTCAGCAAACGAGTCTTTGAAACCTTGTTGCCGCTCGTGCTTACTCTCATGCTTGCGAAACGCGGAAGCTTCCTGATGGCATCGTATACAAATTCGGGAGTGAACTGCTCGCCGTATTGCTCGAGCTCGTCATTCTTGAGACGCCTCTTCAGTTGGTCTACCGATACCGCCGAGTCGATGACCTTAAATTCACGCATAAACAGAATTCTGTTGTCATAGTTAGAAAATATTCAGAAGGAACCATTTCTTCATCCTTTAACTCACATGGCATCCAGCAAGGGAGTTTCGCTCTTAAAGCTATGAGCAGCCTTCTTGCTCACTTGATCCAAAAAGTCATAGAAAGGAACGCAGAAAGTAAGGACTTGGAGTACCTGGGAATATTCGTTAGAAAGACAACATCAACCCCTGGTGAGCAGGAAGCTTACCGAATTCATGTAACACATATTCCCCGTATTCACCAGACCGCGCGGTTCGAGAAACGACAGCTTCTCCGTACCATTGGCACGATAAGCCTGAAGAGCCTCGGCGAGCGAGCTCACGTTGGACTTTGAAAAGCCGGCGACGGAATTGGAAACACCACCTGGGACATCCGCCGCAACATCGCCGTTGGTTTGCGTCTGGACGGAGGCTGAAGTGGCGGCAGCACTGGTTGAGAGCGGGGTAGGCTTATTGAACAGGCCAGCCCATAGCTTTGGCTTGGACCAGGCCGGCGCGGTTTGAGCAGTTTCTGGCTGTGACTCTTCGCTCGTGCCGTTCACGTCTTTGGAGGGGGTATCCAGCGACTCGACTTGGCCGTTAACAGTGACAGATGGGGCACCTCCAGCATCCGAGCTTGTCTTCTCGACGCCGTTTGAAGCCTTGTTATCTTTCGGACTAGCTTTAGGAAGAGCAGGGATCAATGGGATAGCAGGAATAGCAGGAACAGTGGCAGCAATCGGCTTGGCTGGCTTGCTAGCCGTGGCCGGAGCCGCCGTTGCAGTGACGGACGATTGTGATGGCTGGACCGAGCTTGGGGTGGTTGGCGATGTTGAAGCAGTGTCCTCAGAAGGATGATCCTGTGTCGAGGGGGTCTCAGATCGTGGTGCGAGCTGTTCTGCCGTGGGAGCCTGCGATGCTGCTTTTGGGGTCGTAGCGGAGGCTTGATCTTCAAGGTTCTCCGGCTCACGTCGGGATTCACTTGGAACAGAAGTAGGGGTATGTAGCTCGGAAGAGGCGTCTGTAGATGACAGTTGCGGGAACTCCACACTCTCCGAGTTGGCATCGAGGGCCCGCCTGCGTCTTCTCGATCTGGCAGCTCGGGACGGAAAGGGAACGTCGGGGTCTGACAGCCATGGAAGCTGAAAAACATAACGGGTCAGCAGCTAATCCTGGATGACAGGGTGGGCCTGTTTGTTGCGACTTACAGGTGGTCTGTATGGTTCTCTTGGAGGCGAGACAACGGGAGATGACTTGATCTGAGGTGGGGGCGACTGGGGTGGTTTTGGAGACTGCAGCGCTGGCTGCTGCTCGGGTAGAACATGTGGCTGCGGCTGCGGTTGAGGTTGCGACTGTTGCGCCTGTAGCTGCAGTTGCGCTTCGAGCTGAACAGGAAGGCTCTCTAGGTTATGCTGGACCGGAGGAGTCATGGGGTGGGGAGCAGCGTAGGAGTGCGTTGACGACGGGGTGTGCGGCGGAAGGTTTGCAACGGGGAGTATTGCCGGAGGCGGTACTTGGTACGGCGCGGTTACAACCGGGGAGTGTTGGGGAGGGCGCACGTAGCTCTGGGCGACCAAGGGCGCGTATTGCTGGATGGGAGGCGGCGATCGGCTGTATGCCGCAGGCGGGGGATATGCCATGTAGGCCGGGCCGGCCATGCCTCCGTTCTGATAATGCGGAGGTAGTTGCTGGCCGTAGTATGGGTTGGCACCATAGGGCGGCATGAAGTTTGCGGCGGAATACATGAGGTGTTGTTGCTGGCTGATGTGTTGCTGGTTGACGTGTTGCTGATTGACATGCTGATGTTGGTGCTGGTGCTGGTGATAGTGATGGGCGGCGTTGTAGTGTTGCTGCCGTCCTCCGCGACGGCCAGGAGGTCCGCCTCCTCCTCCTCCGCCACCACCACCACCACCCCCTCCGCCCCCTCCTCCGGCGCCGCCGCTGCCATTGAGCCCAAGACCCCCCAATTCAACGGCTCCTCCTGCTCCGCCTCCGCTTCCCTGCATCGGCTGCCCAGCCGGCAGATGCCCACGATTGTTCATCATGCCGGCTTGGGGTTTATCAAGTCGCGGTAGCTGCTCACCGTCGTGAGGCCACCGCAGCGATATGACTGTATCGGAGCCCGGCAAGGCTGGTGGAAGACGCGAACTGCTCGGCGTGGATGCAGGTGCCTTCGGGATGGTGTGGTTGGTTGTTTGTGCGAAAACGACAGCCGACGGATTAAGTTTTGGGTTCGGCGCCTGCGCGTCGGGGCGCTCCACCTTCCAACTGAGGCGACTGATTGTGATTTCGTGGTGCACCGGATAAGGCGCTGCTGGTCGCTTGGGCCGGTAGAGGGTCGGGGTACTGTACCTCGGGCTTCCGTGCTAGGTCCTGGGACCTGGGTGCAGCTGGCTCCGTCGTTCAGGTCGTCAGAGTAGGTGGTCTGGGAGAAAATGGGGATTCGAGGTGCAAGCGCATTGAAGGGTCCATCCAGAACTAAAGGCGCAATCAATGCACGCCAAGGGACGACGCTGGTTTTGCTGGGACGTGTGGTCCTCGGGGATGGATGGATTGGATGAGGTGGATGAGGTGGATGAGGTGGATGAGGTGGATGGAGCTGTGCTGATGCGGCGTGATGGTGCTCAGTGCGTGCTGGCTGGATGGAGCTGGAGCAACGAGCAACGACGTTTGTCAGGTTTCTTTCTGCCTCTGACAAAATTTATGAAAGCCGCCGCCCGACCTCTTTTCCCTGCAGTCCTGCAATCCGCACACTGCGCTAGCGGCTCCAGCTGCAAGCTTCCAGGCCGCACCACCACAAGCCGGGTTCGGGGCGCTTGGACCATGGCAACATTCAAAACTTTGTCTGCCTGCGCCCAGCCTGCCACTGCCCATACAGAGCGCGAGAGAAGCACGGAGAACGACCGTGACTTTCAGGTTGTCACATAATCGCACGGCATGTTCCGAACCCTGACAATACGTGCTCGTTTATAACCCCGATGCCTTCCCTAAGCGAACGCAGCCCCTATAAGATACCAGGTACTTGAGGTTTTTGTCGAGAGACAGGTCGACCAGCCAATCACATAATGCTCCAAGTTCAAAAATGTCATTATCTTCCAGTTTGTACCACCTCAGGTAGGTCACATAAGATACCAACACCTCGGCCATTGTCGCTTATCATGCTGGTTCCTAACAAGATACCGAGATAATTACTGTGTATAAGGTGACAGTCAGGCGACAGTGCACTGTACTTCAACCTAACTCATAAGTCATTCTTGTTCGTGAGATATGGGCCGAGTGGTAGAGCGACGACCTGTAATACCCATATCATATAGGTACACATCACATCCCAGAGCACACCAAACCTCTCACGCGTCGTCGATATAACACGCAGCACCCGGCAGTGTGCCCATTCATCGAATTCATCACTCATCCCTGAAAAGCCACAGGCCACCCCCCCTCGTCGCTTCTCGCCATCTCTCCTCGACCACGCGTCTATTTGCCCTCTCCTCTTCTTCCCTGCCGGCCTCGATCTCCTGTGTAGTCGGGAACTCCGGATTCCAATATCCAGGCGGCGATGCTCTCCGGGCGAATTTGTGTCGGTGTCTTCCATGAGTGTTGGCCAGATGATGTATCTTGGCCTCGAGCCACGTGGCCTGCTTCTCCTCCCGTGTCATGAGGGCCAGCCGATAAGCCTCGTCGCCCAAGTAGTTCTCGAGAAGCTTTATATCCTCGACTCGGGATGGAATTAACGCGCCGCCGGATTTGAGCTCTGATTCCGCCATGGCGCGCAACATCTTGCCGCAGCAGTTCGGGTCGGTGCACCCGGAGAGTTCTGCACGATCAGTCTTGCCTCGCACGACGTCATTAAAAGCGTGAGTGTACCCATTGTTGGACTTCGGGTTGACCTTGAAATCCTCGGGTCTCAAGTCAGTCAGTGGTCGTTCACGAAGTGGTCTGGGCTTCGGGAGGTCCTTATTCCCCCTTGTCGGCCGCGACTTTGGAGCACTGCCGGTTTTGGATTCCATCGAGTCTTTGTCAGTGGTCCTGGTACTCATACGCTTGCCATGCTGCTGAAGTGACCTCCGTGATTCCATTTCAAAGGTGTCTGATTGAGCATCGCCACGAGCCTGGCGTGTCGGTCGCAGCACGGCAGGGTCCCTTTCTGGTAGACCATAATCCAATAAAGTTTGCAGCGCTCTTCGTTCCGGTGCGCTACGGCTCAGTCCCGTTCCTGTTTGTCTCGGCCACCCAGCTTGAACAGACAAAAAGTCATCCCGAGCGACGTCGGCTATTCCGTCATCCAGCCGCTCGTTGTCGGTTGCCGACCTAATGTGGCCATATCTTTTGGGCTTCTTTTTCGAGTCTAGAAGCCCCCCATCATTGAGGCTGGTAGTGCCGCGAATCTGCTGGTGCTCGGTCTCATTCGAAATCTCCTCCTCCAGACCTCTTCGGCATTCTATTGGCCTTTGCTTCCGGGGTGTCGGCATGCCTTGTCCAGCGTCAAGATCGACACTCTCATGTGGCGAAAAGGCACCTAATTCGGCTGTAACAACGGGGTCCGAGCTGTTACCGTACTCATGCTTGATTCTGCGCGAGGGTGGCAGCAGCTGGCGGCCATCATCTGTATTCTTTCTTTTGCGCACACTCCTTTCACAGATTACGACAGGACCGTCTGAGGAAGGTTCATGCTTGACCGGAACAAAACGCTGTTTGGCAGTCGTGATCGGGGGCAAGGAAGGGAGATCATCCTGCTGACCACCACTATCTGAGGTCTCCCTGTTGGTTGATGGAGCAACAGAACCTCCTTCTGTCTGGACATCATCCTGTGTAATGGCGGTAACTGGTGTCGAGGCTGCTCGCCTGGATTGCGTCCTCGCGTCTTCAATGGCATCCTCATGCAGTCCTTGTCCGGTGGTCGCTTCAGGATTCGACACAAAGCTGGACGCGGGACCAGTAATCACGGCCTGCTGTCCCTCGTCATTATTTCCGGTGATTGAAGAGGGCCTGGCGGCAGATAGCCTACCGCCATCCATGTGTCTTTTCTCGAATTTCTTCAACTTCGCTTCCAAGCTCTCAGCGTATCTCATCCAAGCATCGCGTTGGTCTAGAATCGTCTTTGCCGCATTCCTTTTGACCTCAAACTTTTTCTGCAGGGCTGCGAACCGTTTGGCCAGACGACGAAAATTTGGTTCCCAATCTTCTCCTTCTCTAGGTGGCGGCGACGTACCAGGAAGACCGGCTGTTTGGTTCGGGGAGATAACTTCCAGAGCCTGTAGGGGTGGCCTAGGAGTAGAGGCTTCAGGGGCCGTGGTTGTGAGAGCATTTCGTATGTCAGAAGAGGGTCCCTCTGCAGCGACATTCGGGGCCGATCTTTGCGATCTGCGCAAATGTTCGAGTTCCTCGCGTAATGAGCGGTTCTCGTGTTCCAATTGATCGGTCGTGGCAGCAATAGCTTTCAACCGGTCGACCTCCTCGGCGAGGAAGGCGTGCCGGGTTTGGTCTCTCTCTCTGAGCTCTGGAGACACTTGTTAGCCAAGTTGAACAGCGGAATCGCCCCCGGATGCAAAACAAGTCACCTGCAGCCAGGTCATCCGTCACCGCATCACACGCAGCCTCCAGCGCCGCCATGATGGCCGGTCGGCCTCTTTGGTCCCAAAACCCCATCTTGTCTGTGGACAAAAGATACGGGCGACTCTTTTCAACTCATGGTTCTGTGAGAAATTAAATGTAATATGGAGTATGACAAGCTTGGTGAGCTTGCGGACGAAAGGTCTTCCTGGGGCAACTTGCACCTCGGAAACCGAAGACCGATCAACGGTCGACGCGTGGGACCGACAGAATTGCATGAATGAGACACGCGATGACGCACCAAATCGGACAAGCAGGGGTGACGCGGGTGGGAATGAACACCACGTCACGTGAATTGGCCAATCGCGTCAAAGACAAAGCCAAGCTGTGGCGCCATGGAGCCCTGCAGCTCGGGATTGCCAAACCTTGCAAGCCGATGCGCCACTCGGGTTCGTGCCTTCCCCACGTCGCACGGAGCAGTTGGCCAGCAGCCAGCAGGAGCTTGGAGCTTAGAGCAGAGACCCAGCTCTTGGCCTTTAATTTCGTGCAGCTGCTCGATGTTGGAGAATTTTGGTGTGCGATTAAAAGCAGGCGCGGTTGGCGCGGTGCGGCGATTTCAAACCAACAGACCTTCCACACTGATTATGCTGTGTCTACCGGCACCTGATGCCATGTTCAGTCTGGTTTTGGCGTCGTGGGTTTGCTATCGTATGTATTGATAGGCTAACATAGGTTGTTTGCTTCACTTGGCCATCTGAGGGGCACTGGCTGACTCTACAACATTGGGTTGCCTGGTTGCGTAACATTCCAGGTTGTCGAGCACAAGGATGCTGTACTGGGAACGGAGAGTGACAAGATCCTGTAGCCTTGATCACGTCCTCCAAGTCGCCCCAGAAGGTTGACGACCTCATGAGGCTCTTCCACTTCACCTGCATCCTCCGCTGTGTCCATCGCTCATACAGCTAGCTACCTGGCATCTGCCTGTGTAAGTGTCTTGTATGGGCAGCACAATGTCTGAGCTGCCTTGTTCTTATCTACATGCACCTTCCAGAGCGATACAACAGATTAGTTCGCATTGGTGCTTCTCGTCCGTCTGCAACTACAGGCATAGTCGCACCGATAGCAATATGCGTATCCAGATGTCCAAGAGCAGCCGACCCAATTGACCAGGGACGCGAGGGACCAATTCTGAACTAATCTGGTTCCTGGACACTGGACATGCTATTCCACGACTATCGAGCCATGATTATCCCCCATGAATGAACCAGTTTCGCTCTCTCCCGCGCGGAATACACCCTTCCGAGCCGCAGGCCAAAAAGTCCGGCATGGCAAGGAACAGGATTTGAATCCCTGAGCCCATGGTCGTTGATTCCAGATAATCCGACGCGTATTTGGGACACTCGAAGATAAGGGTCAACAGCCCTCTGCAGAGCATTCAACGGTCGTAATGTTCCCGTGCAACCAGCCTGTAGGTAACCGAGAAGGATGACCGTCCTGAGCCTAACAGGCTGAACGCCGGCTCAGGCAGGCAAAGGGGGGAGGAAGGCGTTCACTGCGTGGTATTCGTCCGTACCTGAGATGCACCCGCACGGGGAGGTGATATATCTCCATGCTACACCGGCACGACCAGGTCACCGATTTCAACCGCTGCCAGCTGTTATTAGTGCGGCACATCGGGCAATCAAACACGAACGGCCAAGACGCGACCTGCGAACGTGCTTCCATCAAAGTTCCAGAAGGTCAAGGATAAAACGATCCATCCCGCTCGGCTTCTCTGGGTCTCTGGGGCCTGTCTTGGGATCCAGGTTGACCTCAGGGATCGGGCAGTTCCACCCACGGGCTGGATGGTTCGTGGATCTCCGTGATCTTCCTTCTTCACGAAAGATTCTGCGCAGAACAGGGCACAAGGCATGAATGCCGCGCAAATCTGGAGCTCCATGTTGTTCGGCAAAGCTTCTGCAACGCTTCTTTTGCACGTGGTGAGGTGTAAGTTACGTTTATGTTGCTGTGGCCTAAGTCTCTCGGGAAGAGTGTTAAGGTCAGGTCGGCAAAGGTACATTACCGTATGCATCTCAGGAGTCACCTCCGCACAGCCCGAGGGCTCGAGAATTGAGACAGCAAAGTCGAGTCGGGCTGGGCAAGCGTATCACAGCCGTATTGGCTTATCTGCAGCCCACAGTCTGCATCAGCTGCCTTGCGAGGTATTGTTGGGGATCGGAAGGCCAGGGCTTCCCCTGTTGTGAGACAGAGGTGAAAACACACGGATTGACCTATGATGTACAGGAGACGAGCAGCAGCGTGTGCGTGCATTTCGCCCACGCAGGGGCATGCGTTGCGGGCGTGCGTGCGTTGCATTCCCACAAAACCAAACTTCGGCATGGCAAAAATATGGTTGAGAGGATATGTGTAAACCTTGGGAGAGGCACCCTGAGGCACCTCACCTTGGGGGCCACACCTTGCCTTGCGGCCATTGCAGTCAGGCCCGTACCTGTACACGTATCCTCTCCCATCTGAACCGATGATGGACTGATGGACCTGAAATCCGAAGCTGATCTGACGTCCGCCCCATGAAATAAAAAGTGGATTGCTGCAGAGGAGGGAGTGACGGAGTGAGCGCCGCGGGCCTGCCGCCGCGCCTGCTACTTCCAAGGTTTCCTTCCAGGTTTGCTGTGCTTGCCGTGTCCGCCTGTTGTTGGGGCCTTGGGTGCACCTTCCCTCAAGGAGCAACTGAACTCCTTTGCCCTCATGCCAAGCACTGAGCACTGCATCCAACCGAGCGGCGAGCAGCAACTTGCATCTGGAATCCTGGATGGATCTTTCCCTGCCCTACCAAACAGTGACCACGTTATCCCCGATCCACCTGCGCTAAGATCGGCCTGTTTTCGACACATCCACACAAGCATCCACAATTGTCCTTGCTGCCCCGAGTACGGTAGGTACCGTTTGGCCTGAGACACCGCCAAAGCCCAGGCAGTGAGCGCTGTCAGAGACTTCCTCGCCCACGACCACATCCCAAATTCTTAATTCAGGCGAAGGAGCTTTAACCAGGGGTGCCCCACACATCTGCGCTTTCTGAAAATTTCAACCTCAGACCGGCAGCCCGTTTTTTCCCATTCCACTGGACGGACGCACTCGCTCGACTTTTGCCCAGGCTAACGAAGGGACCGATATTTATCTTTTCGGTACCCTCCTCCCTCGTTACTGTCTCCCTCCTTCAACAACTTTCCACATCTCAATCTTCGCCCTGTTCAGACTCTTATCACTCAAGAGTTTATCGCGTGAGTTGCTCCTTCCCGCCTGCCTGACCTACCCACTACCCCACCTCCACTTCAAGCTTTCCACCCCACCTGGTGGCATTTTTTTTGCACGCCCCTCCTTTGAACCTCCAATCCAAAAACACAATTCCCCTCCGCATACCAAAATATTTGGAAATTCTCGCCACTTTCTACATCGACTGACCTTTCTGCCTCTCTCACGCAGAACTTACGAAACCTCAAATCAACTATCCCCAACAACTCAATTCAATATGGATTACGGTGGCAACCAGGGCGGCGGTGGCGGCGGTGGCCGTGCCTGCTTCACTTGTGAGTTCGCCCCTGCAACAGTCTTTTTGTCCTCGCTTTGGCTTGTTACGCCTATATGACCGCATGGCTGGCTACCATGCGGTTCCCGCTTCTATTCAAATGTTGCGCCTCCTACACCACCTTCACCATCCAACATCTCCACGCGGGGTTTGGATTGGGTACACTCTTGGCACACACCCTGCGCCCAAGGGCTACCTTCTCCAACGCCAGCGCATTGCAGCGACTGTGGCCCTCTCTGCAGCATGGCTCGGCCATGGCCCTTCCAAACACAAGGATATTGCTATCCCATGGCGTGCGAGGTGTATCGGAAGCTGAGCGAGTTCTGAGAACTTCGCAGGCATTTGCAACACCCGTTCCCACATCACACCGCAATGTCAATCTGCCCTTACGTAAGGGAGACCATCTGACATGAGAGATTCTAGGCGGCCAGACTACCCATCAGGTATGCCATCAGCGGCGAGAGAGATGTCCATCACAAGGAGGTACCGACGTTTTTTGTTCTTCGAATGCTAACGCACCACCGATAGGCCCGTGACTGCCCCAACAAGGGAGCTGCGAAGTGGTACGTCTCACCTCACATCTCGTGGTCATGAAGAATCAATGCTAACATGATCATGACAGCTACAACTGCGGCGGTGAGGGCCACATGAGTAAGTTTATATACGGCAGCTGTCTACGTAGACTCCTCTAATCGCGCTCCAGGCCGTGACTGCCCCGAGGGCCCTAAGGACAACAAGACCTGCTACAGGTGCGGCCAGCCCGGCCACATCTCCCGCGACTGCCCCACCTCCGGTGGCCAGTCCAGCGGTGGCCAGTCCGGTGCCGAGTGCTACAAGGCAAGTCAACAGTCATCCAGCTTGGTTGAATCACCGCTAACATATCTTCTCTCAGTGCGGTGAGGTCGGCCACATTGCCCGCAACTGCACCAAGGCTGGTGGCAACTCCTACGGTGGTGGTGGCTTCGGCGGCAACGCCGGTGGCTACGGTGGTGACCGCGGCGGTGCCGGCGGTTTCGGCCAGAAGACCTGCTACTCGTGCGGCGGAATCGGCCACATGTCTCGTAAGTCAACACCAATATATTGGTCATTCGGACTATTTCTAACGTAATCCACAGGCGACTGTGTCAACGGCTCCAAGTGCTACAACTGCGGCGAGTCTGGCCACTTCTCCCGTGACTGCCCCAAGGAGTCCTCCGGCCCCGGTCAGGAGAAGATCTGCTATAAGTGCCAGCAGCCCGGCCACGTTCAGTCTGCCTGCCCCAGCAACTAAGCTGTGGACGCTTGACTAGACTACCGGCTACCGACATTGCATACCAGATGATCGAGATAGGAATGGAAAGGGATTGTTGATGGATGGACAGCTCGTGCGGAGCTGACGACACGGAGCTGCACTATACATTACCTTTCTGGTGGATGACTGTTGCGCTCACGCGTTATGTCTTCCACGAGTCGTACTGCGGTGCTGGTATCTAAAAAGGCCACCTGGATATCTCCTTAATTGGCATGTCCTCGCCCGGCAGTTTCTTTCACTCTTCTTTATCGATCGACTCCTCCCCGTCATCATCACAATAAAACAAATACACCAAACCAACCATCGCGCGCGTACGACTTAGGGCAATGGAAAAGTTATCACCATTTTGGCGTCCAGGATGGCTAGGGTTACCTCTGTAGGTTTCCAAGTCTCTTTCAGGTGGAGTTTCTGCTTCGCCACATGCAACACCATCTTGCTTTTTCTTACTTTCAAGGGGGGATTTCACGGTTTATGACTAGATCATGGGACTCGAATGGATTTATCGGCCGCTATAAATGAAACAAGTAGTGGCTGTGTTGACTGCGTCTTGAACTTCCTTTGCATTGTGACGTACCATGTTGTGCTGTAGTTTCTTGGCCCGTTTCACTGCGGCGGTTTGCAACATCGCAGTCAACTTAGTAGGATCTCCTCGGCGACAAAGTTGATTGTGCTATTCGCGTCTCGAGCATTGCTCGTTCACTTAGCTGAGGCTTGTTTGTTGTAGCATTTAGAACTTGCCGACCGCAAGCTTTGGGAGAAATGCGCATGGAGTGGTCAACAGCGATGTGGAAACGATAGCCAAGGCTGAATGGAACCGTTTTGGCCCTCCCAATCTATTGCAGAGGGTATATGCCGAAGTGTCCCCTCGAGATATGATCTCGTTCATCTATACAAACTACCCCGTGGTATTATTTCGTAACTTGCAGATCCAAATCCCGTCCCCTCACAGAATACCTTATACATAACGACATAACCAAAAAAAAAGGTAAGATCATCTAGCCATTTTACAACATGGCCTTGGGCATAAACTTCATGGCCTGTCTGACACCGAGATCGCCAAGAACCTCCTCGGCACCGCCGAGGATGGCGTCGAACTTGTATGTCCGCTGGAAGTTCTCGATGACGCGGCCCATGCCGGTTTGGGTGAGGCCACGGCCGCCCCAGATCTGGACGGCGTCGTCGGCGACCTCGTGCGCGGCGCGGGTCGACGACATCTTGAGCAGGCCGATGGGCCCGCCGAGGTGCTTGGCCTGCTCTGCGTAGCTCATGTTGCACATTTGGTAGCTGCCGGAGAGGGAATAGAGTTAGGAAAATGTATGCGTGTTTAAGGCTGGAAGACATGGAGGAGGAGAGAGAGAGAGTGAGACAGAGAGTGCTTACGTGATGGTCTCGAGCCAGGACTGGTGGGATTCGCACAGGGCAATCATCTTGGCCAGCTTGAGGCGGATGACGGGCTGGTCGATCAGGCGCTTGCCAAAGACTAGTCTCTGATGGGCCCATTTGAGGGACTCTTCGACGACGAGGCGCATGTAGCGGATCGTGGCGCAGGTCATGGTCCACCGCTCGTGGTTGAAGTTGCTGAGGATGACGTAGATGCCCTTGTGCTCCTCGCCGAGGAGGTTCTCGACGGGGACTTTGACGTTGTCAAAGGTGATGTAGGTCGTGCCGGCCGCGGCAGAGTACGAGGTCTTGATCGCCTTGGTCTCGACGCCCTCGCCGCGCTCGATGAGCAGCACGCTCAGCCCCTTGCCGGTGTTGACGCCGCAGACGAAGTAGTCACTGAAGACGCCGTTGGTGATCCACTTCTTGGTGCCGTTGACGATGTAGTGCTTGCCGTCGGGGGTCTTGACGGCCGTGGCGCGGAGCCCGGCCACGTCGGAGCCGGCGAAGGCCTCGGTGATGGCCAGGCAGATCTTCTTCTGGCCGCTGAAGACCTCGTCGCTGATGCGTTTCTTCATGGCCGGGTCCTTGCAGTAGTTGAGGATGCACGTGAGGCCAATGACCATGCCGGCCATGTTGCCGTCCTGGAAGCCGCGGCAGCCGGGGCGCACGCCCTCCTGCGACATGATCATGTCGTGGAAGTAGTCGAACTCCTTGCCATCGACGGCGCCGTTGAGCAGGTTGACGCCGTGCAGGTGCTTGCCGGGGCCCATGCGCATGTGCAGCACGCCGGCGGCCGACATCTTCTCGATCAGGTCCTGGGTGATGTGGGTGCCGTTGCGCTCGCACTCGAGCGCCACGGGCGTGATGTGCACGTCGACGAACTCGCGGAAGGCTCGCTGCAGCTTGCGGTGGCTGTCCTTGTAGTAGGGCGACTTGAAGGCAGGCGTCAGCCAGAGCGGCTCGGCGTAGGGCACGGGCGATAGGTCGCCGGGCTTGGGCGAGAGAATCGACTGCTTCTCGCCCTGGATGGTGCCGACGGCCAGGTCGGCGTACTTGGACAGCACCTCGTGCCGGTGCAGGTTGTAGAAGGCCGTCGTGGCGTCCGTGCCGGCCACCTGGCGCAGCACCGCCTCGCCGCCGGGGTGGGCGTCGAGGAAGTCCGAGACATCGTAGACGACCGTGTCGATGATGAACCAGGTGCTGTCCTCGGTGTTGTGCTTGGCGACTTCGTCGCGCGTGAAGGTCGCCGAGGGGACGTCCATCTTGGGCTGGCGAGGTGTGCTGTGTGTGGGGAGAGAGGGGAGAAAAAGAAGAAAAATCAGCAATCAAGCAATTGATCAAGGGAGCAGCAGCAGCAGCAGCAGAAGAGTGGTGATCAGAGGATGGAGGTGCCGGGGCATTTAAGACGGACGATGCCCTGCGACCACGACGACACAACTGATCCTCATCAGCTGGACAAAGGAGATTCATGCCCTTCTGGGCGGCTTACCCCCGAGCGATCCCTGGCCAGGCGTGCTAGGGGCCTGGAGGAACCTGGGAACGCAGGGAAGTACATCGGTGCCTCGGCTTAAGAATGTGGGGTTGGAGTGTGGGGAACGCCCCGAAATCCGAAATGTCATGTCTGTGATTGGCTGGACATTCCTGGAGCTTCAACGACAGCTCGCCCTGCTTGCTTCCCCTCCATCTCCTTTCCCCCGCGGGGTTCCTGGTCCGCCGCCCGTCTCCAGGACTGTGGGAGGCGGTCTAGTATTCTGGAGGAAGATTGAAGCCGCCAGCATGCATGTGATGGGACGAAATGTATATGATGGTGATATTTCTGCTTGTTCAGGATGTTGAATATTTTTTCAAACAGTTCCATTACCCCTTCATGACTCGGGGCTCGTGTTCCTGGTGCGGAGTGGTCAAGAGCAGGATCCTCCTTCAGTTTCAACTTTCAAGCATTCATTGTTGGCGGTCATCGACTTATTAGCGGCATGCAGTTTTGCACTGCCGAGGCGGATCCTGGCCCAGCTTCCAGTTTTCGCCTTTGTCTTGAGCAACTGGGATGCCCGAGTTTATGGACGAGAAATCGCCAATTGGCCTTTTGCGCTGCGCCGCCGTCAACCTACCTCCACTAATTATCGAGCTGCTGCCCAGCTGTCAGCGTGAGCTGAGGAATTTGGAGATTGGAGCTTCTCCATCTGAAAACGCCCCAGCCCCTCACTCGCCCAGCCCTGATTCTCTGGCCCATATCATGCTGTGTAACAACTTGGAAGCAACATCGTCGTCGAACAAACTGTACCCGGGAAATTGGAAGACGGTTGGCCATACCCAGCTAGCTATCCCCTTTGTTGGCATTCTGCCGGTGGGCATTCATCTTGTGGTAGCATTGAAGAATTATAGACATGCACGGCGGAGTTAGGTGCCTGGCTCTAAATCCTAGATCCGAGGTAATACGTATAAATGAGACATGCGGCTTCTTAGTTTTCCGGCTCTCAATCTCAATTGTTACTAGGGCTGTTCACGATCTGCGGCACCCTGGGCCCCATCCTCGCATCAGGCGTACTGTAGCACAGTCGCATCTTTGTCTACCTACCCGGAAAGCACAACGACTGCAGTGGTATCCGCCGTGGTCTGGATCGCATCGGCATTTGGCGCTGCCCTGGACGCAACCTCCAAGCCGGACCCGCTATCATAACGCCCAACTCGAACATCAATCTGGAAGCTGGACAACACCAAAACTACCGTACACGTGCTTACCTGCACCTCTACTGTATATGTGGATAGTTCCCTGATATTGAGTCTTATTTGTTGTAGTAAGCATTGGTCCTTCATTTACCCCTGTCACTTTATGCTGTCTCTTTGTGTTTACTGTGTCGAGGCATGCTTGCTATGACGCCCACAGTCGGCCGGCCATACCCCCTTACCTACCTAGACAATTGGATTTGAAGCCCTTAAGCGGCACTTCCCTGCTGTACATTACCTTGCGTATGAAGGGATGCTGTTATCCACACCGAGCCTATGAACCTTTCTTGAGATGGAAACTTACACAACCCTTGCCGCTAGTCTGTGAAACTCAAAGATATCAAGATCTGTATAGAGACTTCGGAGAAAATACACTGCCTACCATACAGGAGAGAACACCAACATGATGGATCAAAAGGTATATCCTGACCCTCAAAATCCCTTGGTGCAAGCTTGTCAAGGCCTGGATGCAATGGAAGCAAATTTGTCCACCCTTCATGTTGTGTAACCCCAGCCCTGATGCCCCAAGATGAGAGTATAAGGAACCACAAGCGGCGCTTACAGCCATCTCCCACACCAGGAGACTCGTAACTCGACAAAAAAATTACATATCGGTGTCATCGGTGCAGGCGTTTCTGGTCTTCGAGCTGCCGACATCCTCCTCCGCCATGGCTTCCAAGTCACCATATTGGAAGCGAGGAACCGGCTGGGTGGCAGAGTCCACCAGGAAAGACTCCCAAACGGCCATTTCATAGACATTGGTGCAAACTGGATCCATGGCGCAAACGACAGCCCAATCATGGACCTGGCGAGAGAAACCAAGACCGAGGTCAGCAGCTGGGACACAGTCTCCTACGTCTTTAACGAGGACGGGGACTTTCTCTCTCTTGACGAGAGCACAGACTACTTCACGACGGCGTGGACAATCATCGGGGATGCCTTCGAGTACTCCAGTAAGCATACGTCCGGGATAGCGCCTGAGAAGTCGCTCCTGGACTTTTTCCGCGATAATATCAAGAAAGCAATCCCGGACACCGAGAGGGACTATGAGAAAAAGAGACACATGGTCCTCCAGCTGTCTGCAATCTGGGGTGCCATCATAGGCAGCCCTGTCAACAAACAAAGCTTGAAGTTCTTCTGGCTAGAAGAATCTATCGAGGGAGGTATGAGTGACCTTCCACGACCAAGTCCCCTGACGTCGGCTAATAGGACAAGAAAACCTCTTTTGTGCAAGCACATACCGGAAGATCCTCGAGAAGATCGCACAGCCAGCTGTCGATGGTGCCGACATCAGATACGCCACGCAGGTCTCGCAAATCCATGGAAAGTCATCGTCCACAGCCGCCGAAAAGACTGTCAAAGTTAAGACCACCGACGGCCAGGTCTTCGATTTCGATGAGATCGTGCTCACCACGCCGCTTGGCTGGCTTCAGAAGAACCTGCAGTCATTCCAACCACCTCTCCCGGAACGACTGTCTAAAGGCATCCAAAGCATCGGATACGGCTGTCTGGAAAAGGTCTACATCTCCTTCCCCGCCGCGTTCTGGCTGACCCCCGACGCCAACAGCCGCACAATCGAAGGCTTCTGTCAGTGGCTCTCGCCCACCTATGCCCTCGACACGAATCCAGCGCGCTGGTCTAACGAAGCCGTCGAGCTCGGCTCCCTCACCCCATCGACCGCCCACCCGACGCTCCTCTTCTATATCCACGGCCCGGAGTCGCAGCACGTCACTTCGACACTACGCTCCCTCCCCACCCAGGATGCAAAAAACGACTTCGTCTTCGCCTTCTTCGAGCCGTATTATGCCCGCCTTCCGTCCTTCGACCCGGAAAGCTGCCGGCCGACGGGGTTCTTCGCGACAGACTGGCTGGGCGACGACCTGGCTGGGAACGGGAGCTATAGCAATTTCCAGGTCGGGCTGGAGGAAGGGGACGAGGATATCAGGACTATGAGGGAGGGCGCGCCCGAGCAGGGGATCTGGATGGCGGGCGAACATACTGCGCCGTTTGATGCGCTCGGGACCGTCGCGGGCGCGTATCGCAGTGGTGAGCTTGTTGCGAAGAGGGTGGCGGATGTGTACGGGATGGTGGAGGAGGTCAGGGAGTGATTGATTGTCATTTTTTATTGTTCTTGGTGGAATGGGCCGCTGCTATCTGGGCTGTTCTGATCGTGTGGTGTTTTTTATTTTATTTCCGGGCAAGATAGTTAATGGTCGTTGTGATGGCTTGTGGTGATGGAGGTTGTCTGTAGGGGTCCTGTGGAAGCGAAGGTAAACAAAATATGACATGCTCGATCATTCGTGGAGAAAATTGGTGGATGGGGAACAAGCCCTGAGAAGCAGCTCGCCTCATCATTGTCACACGGCCACGCATCTTTGATGGTGTTTTCGTGTCGCAGTGCATAGGTCCTAGACAGCGGGACAAGCATAGCAAATGCCCAGAATGGGGCGTGCAAAGGTTCACACCGGCGACGTCAGTCCAGATGCTAGCCCAATTCGGCCTGTTAGTCATGGTGACAGGCAGCATCGCTAAGGAGCGAGCGAGGTATCGCGTAGCGAACCCCGGATTTGCCCCTCTCTCTCAGATACCGGTCCACGGCAGTCGCGAGGGCCGTTGTCTTAAGTAGCTTGAAAGAGAGCATTCTGTTCTTGCGAGGCGCAAGGAAACCAAAATTATTGTTCACCGACCTGAACATTCTCCTGACCCAACCTTCCATTGTCGGATGATATTTCGTGTACCAAAATACATTCTCGTCGCCGCTGGAAACATCACAATGAATGCCATGTTTGAACGGCGGCGGGGCTCCGGTGTAAGTCAACCTCGGACGCTAATTCTCAGCCAAGTGGGGTTTCCAGCGTTCAGCATCTCCTTTCAGGCTAGCGTTTGCTCACACCCCGGCAAGTCCAGCACGCCAGCCTGCCGATAAGGTCGAGAGGGTCAACTGATTGGGAGACAGTGACACCCGAAGCTTGTCACGGGTTGGCCTAGCCCACTACATCAGGCGTCCCTCCAGCGTCTTCATCCACCTACCACGTCAACCACGGCTTGAACTACTATCGCCCTGCCTTGGGATAGGTGCTTGGGCGTCCTGCCTTCCTGCCTTCTTGCCTTCCTGTGATAACCACCAAACAGCCATCTTTTGTCGGCTGCAGCACCGACTTCCATCCTCCGTTTCTTCTTGGGGCCCTTGCTGGGACTACCCTCGGGTTTGCCTTCGGCCTGCTATACCTTACCTGACTTCCAAGTTCCTCCCATCCATGTTTGCTGGCAACCTGGAACCTAAACCTAGAACCTGCCCGACTTTGCGCTGCCCTACCTTACCCTCCAGATTACCTTAATAGTTCGGGACCTGCCTCCGATGCCTCCGATGTCCCTGGTGATGAACATGACCACGACCCCGGCCCTGACGCTTCAACTGTCCATGCTCTCCCAAACATGACCTTCCCCGCAACCTACCACGTCCATCCTGCTCTGCTTGTTGCTGGACTATCAGATACTTCTCCAAGGCGGCCCCGACTCCATTCGTATCTCCTCTGCCCACTCCTCGAGGGCAGGTGAGCGGATATCGGCCTGGCTTGGCTGGTTTGACATCGCAACATCCTGCAACTCTTCCCGACTACGGCGACTACAGCAATCCGACAAACACACCCGACCAACCAACCAATCATCATGGCGTCCTTCTTCCAGTCGTTCCGCAACTCGCTGATGCCGAAGCATCTCCTGCGCTTCGCCCTGTCGCGCATGGACCTGCTCGACGCCAGGGCCCTCGACTTGGACAACCTCGACTTTGCGCTGGGACGGAATACAGTCCTCGAGTTCCGAGATGTCGGGCTTGTTCTTCCCGTACGTGATCGATCGATCCCCGTCGTCCCAGCAGCCGGTTGCTGTGATGCCGTCATGTTCTGCTCCCCAATACGCTGACACCGGGGTGCTGTAGAAACTCGAGAAGATGCTCCAACTTCCGCCCAACTTCACAATACAAAAGGCCAAGGTCTTGCTCCTTCGAATTACGATCCCCATAGACTTCTACAACAGCCCAATCACCGCCGAGGTTGAAGGTGTCGATATCAAGTTACGGGTAACGTCAAAGGAAGAACGAGACGCACAACAAGCTCGAAAGAGGAGGAAAGCCAAGGATGCCGCCGACATCGTCCCAACTGCTGCCGAGCTGGCCCAGTCCTTTCTGGAGACCCAGCCATCGACCGAGAAGAAGGAGCTGGAAGAGGCGCTCGCAGCTGAGTCGCAGGACCTCGGGGCCTCTCTGGACATGAGCGAATCCGAGAGCGACGATGGTTCGGGCTTTGGCACCGGCCAGACCCTCTCCTTACCCGCCTTTCTTACCGACTTTCTGCAGGGCATTGTCGACAGGATGCAGGTCCGTATCCAGGGTGTCAAGTTTCAGGTCGACATGGAAGTGCCCCTGGATTCGAATGCCACGACTCCCGAGCTGGTCACCTTCCAGCTGGCGCTCGAGCGCATCAACGTCGAAGGCGTCACAACCCTGGTTCTCGAGGGAGATGGGACTCCGGCAATCGTACATAAAGAGGGGAAACGACACATATTACTAGACAATATCCGGGCATATTTAATATCTGAAGCGAATGTGTTTTCGTCACTCGCGCGGTCTCCTTCAATGCCCTCTTCGCTAGCCTCCCAGTCGCCCATTACTAGCGAGGGGCCAACATTCCCACACCCATCAACAAGACTAGAGATGAGCGCCGGCTCCGAATCGTTGTCAAGCTCCGAAGACCTTGCACAAAGTCACTACAAGCTACAGGACAGCGAAGATGCATTCGATATTCCATATGACTTGATTGGGAACCAGGAGGAGAACGACCTTTATCTCGATCAGCCGGCATCATCTCTTTCGACCCCACGAGCCTCTATCTACCTGGACCGCCCTACATTAACTCTCGAGCATGCTCAGTCGGTCATTGTGGAACCAGAGCCAGCTCCCTGGGCGACCTTTGAGCGAGAAGCGCAATCGGAGCCGTATCTGCGTCGGCTGGGGAGTCCATCGGCCTTGCGCTCGCCTTCACCTGTACCCTCGGTTCACTCCGCGTCGTCCAGCTCTAGCTCCGGTGTCCCGGGGTCAGAGGATCTCACCAAATCGCATCTTTACAGCCATGAAGAGGCAGAAAGCATGTACATGAGCGCATTCTCGGTGAAGCAGTCAGTCAAACTTCGCAGCGCTATGCCAGGCGCCTGGGATGCAGAGGAAGCGTCCTTTTACGACTACTCTCCACAACATGGTTCTACTCCCAACCTAGCAGATACCGACGACTCTCCGGTCCAAAACATCCTTGGCACTGAAGAACAACACGGTACCGCATCTCCGCAGCCCTCACCGCCGCAACCACCGACTGAGCGGCCGCGTACACCTGTCGGGTTGACTTTGGAGGTTCCTGATAGCCCAGCCCAGCCCCAAATATCAGAGCCAGAACCTCCACAGGATGACATCCCCACGCCGCGTGGGGCAACGCGCTTGGTGAAGGAGATTGTATCCTTGGAGTCGATCTCCGTATACCTTCCATCAACACATCATCACATTCAACTCCCCGAAGACCTCGGCAAATCGGTTTCGCCTGATCTGCCGGGGGCGTTCTCTGTCCATTCTCCAGCACCAACCAGCCCTGGGATCCGCCCTTTCAAGGCAGTGCCAGTAGGCCAGGCTCCGGATAACTCGGTCGAAGTAATTCTGAAGCCCATGGAAGTCCGTTTCGATGCCTCTATTGGCTTCTTGCTAGCCATGGTTGTCTCGCGGCTCCTTGAGGCAACTCGTGGTGATCCGAAAGAAGTATCTGAACAGCCGTCTTCAAAGCCCGACTCAAAGACGCCAGAGATCAAGCTCACTCTTGAGGAAGTATCCATACAATTCCTCGAGAAGCTTGCGGGCGTGGCTGATACGCCCGAGAGATTATTGAACACGCGTGCCACCGACTTTGGTGCTGACATTCTGCTCAAAACGGGCATATTGGACCTCAATGCTTCCGTACAAATATCAGGCTCACAGACCGAGGCGAGCATCAGCATCGAAAAGTTCAAGTTTGGCTACGCAAATGATGATATCATCTCGTTTGACCGCCAAGTCCAGATGTTTGAGTCGGTAGCGAACACATTTCCCTCTGCCGGACAGGATATTTCCGTCAAGCTTACGTTGTCACCAGACAACTCCCGGTTTGAGGTCAATACACTCCCCCTACATATCAAACTGGATCTCCAGAGGCTGGACGAGACTTTCGGTTGGTTCGGAGGGCTGAGCAGCTTTCTTAATATGGGCGCCTCTTTCTCCTCAAACACCTCGAAAGGCACCAAAACCCCGGTGAAGCCGGTGCTGAAAGCTCGAGGCGTTCGGTTCGAAACCCCTATCAAGCCGGATGATCACAGTGCAACGAAAGAGAACAAAACCGACTTGCGCATCAATGGACTTCGAATCGACGTTGTTGGTAAGGAATGCAGCGTCCTGTTGAACAGCAGCGCGCTCAAGCTGGTTAACCGGGAAGAGGGTCTCGGTGTTCATTTCAGCAAGATACGGTTAGCTGGCCCAAAGCTGAGAAACTCACGAGCCGAAGTTCCTATCGTCGCGGAGATTGCCGACACAAGGCTGGAGTATGTCTTCTTACCTCGAGAGAAAGATCTTGAGAGGTTAATTGAGCTGGTTACTCCTTCGAAAGCCAAGTTTGACGAAGACGGGGATGAAATTATGATGGATACTCTTCTCAACCAACGGCGAAAGGGCTCCATTCTATGCTTCAATGTTGGCAGAGTCAGAGTTGATGCAGGAAGGCTGCAACAGCTCAGCTGCCTCCCGGGCCTCGTTGACGATCTTGCGAAGCTGGGAACGGTCGCCAAGTACCTCCCTGAAGATGACCGCCCTGGTCTCATGACACTGGGACAACTCAAGGCCATCGATTGTGGTGTTGATATCGGAGGCCGTTTTGGGGCCGTTCAAACAAGCCTGAAGGACGTCGAGCTCGCTCATATCACATTCCCATCTTTGGTTGCCGTTGCTGTCGGCACCATTTCGGTCACTCGAAACAACATCGAGGATCTAGTGGGCACACCGACGATGCCTATATCCGGTTCTGTACAGAAGCCGCCCGTCCTGATGATGAGGATGGTTGACGATATTGAGCCCATCCTGAAGATCAAACTATTAGGCCTGAGTATGGAATACCGTGTCCCCACCATTATGGACGTACTTGGGCTTGCTGAAGATGCCACGCCGCAAGACTTTGAGGCGAGTCTCGCGGCGTCGGTTGCGAACTTGGGAGACCATGCACACACCGCCATCAAGGGAGCGCAGTCGGTCTCGCCAACAGAGCAAGCGAGGGCATCAAAACCCATCAAGGTCGACATGGCTCTGCGCGATTGCCTAATTGGCCTGAACCCGCTTGGCCTGCCATCAAAGTTGACTGTCGTGCTTACGGATGCACACGTCGAGGTGACCCCAGGAAAGAACAGCACGGTCAACGCACTCGGGACCTTGAAGAAGGCATCTATCCTGTTGATTGACGATGTCTCTATTATGGACGACCAGGGGGCAACCTTTGTCTCCTCGCAACGATCGCAAATGGCCCCTTCTCCGCAAGTGGCACATCTATGCACGCAGGGATTTGTCAATATCTGCCAGATCTCTGCTGCAAGGGCCATCGTGAAGGTCGTCAATGACGAAGACGGTGAGCCACGCGCTGAGATTGAAGTCCGGGATGACTTGTTAGTTCTGGAGACATGCGCAGACTCGACACAGACGCTTATCGCTCTCGCGAACGCACTCAAGCCACCGACTCCCCCGAGCAAAGAGATCAAATACAGAACCTCCGTCGTGCCAGTTGAAGATCTCCTGGCGTCTATCACCGCAGATGCGTTTGGCCAGGCGGAAGGCGACTACGACTTTGACAATGACTTTGCGATTGCCCAGGAACTCGGTGGCGATCATGGGAGTGAGGACGACTTCTACGGCGAAGAAGAGGGTGGCAGTCCTCTACAATATGATTCGCACTTTTACGACGAGGCTGTAGTCCACGAAGAACTCTTTGACGCCACAGCCTCCTCGATTCTGCCGGGCAGACCAATTATCGAAGACACCAGTGATGGTGTTTTGCTGAGCACTCCCAACATCAGCGACGAGATCAGTAGCACCGGCAGCGGCAGCGGCAGCGGCGATCTTGTCATCGACCACAACTACATGGCTGCGTCAACTGGTGTCAAAGGCACTGCGCATCGTTGGAACTCCAAGAAAAATACCTATGACCAGTTCAACGACGCCAACGTCCAGCAGAGCCCTCTGAAGCTTAGCGTTCGGGATGTCCATGTCATCTGGCACTTATTTGACGGCTACGACTGGTCACGCACCCGCGAAGTCATTTCCAAAGCTGTGCAGGAGGTTGAAACCAAGGCGTACGAGCGAAAGGCCCGGACCGATCGCTGGGGCCAGTCAGAGGTTGAAGAAGAGGCTATTGGCGACTTCCTCTTCAACTCCATCTACATTGGCATTCCAGCCCACCGCGACCCGAGAGAGCTAGCACAGGCCATCAACCAGCAGTTGTATGACAATGCTACGGACACGGAGTCGGTTGCTACTACGGATGTGACCACCACGACCGTACGTGCCCCGGGGCAGCATCGGTCACGTTCAAAGCACTTGAAGTTGAGCAGGAGCAAGCGGCACAAGATCACGTTCGAGCTGAAGGGTGTCAACGTTGATCTGGTGACGTTTCCGCCGGCCACGAGCGAGACGTTGAACTCTATCGATATTCGCATAAGAGACCTGGACGTGTTCGACCACGTCCCAACGTCTACTTGGAAGAAATTTGCCATGTACGACCATGACGCCGGCGAGAGGGAGCAAGGCGCCAGCATGGTTCATCTGGAGCTTCTCAACACCAAGCCTGTGCCATCACTGCCGGCCTCGGAGATTGTTCTCAAGGTTTCTATTTTGCCTCTGAGACTGCATGTTGACCAAGACGCGCTGGATTTCATCACACGATTCTTTGAGTTTAAAGACGAGTCGATCCCCATCCACGCATCACCGAGCGATATCCCTTTCATCCAACGCGCCGAGATCAACGATATCCCTATCCATCTGGATTTCAAGCCAAAGCGGGTCGACTATGCTGGTCTGCGTTCAGGGCACACAACCGAGTTTATGAACTTTTTGATTCTCGAGGATGCACGCTTGGTCCTTCGCCATGTCATTCTATATGGCGTATCTGGCTTTGATCGACTGGGTATCCAGCTGAACGACATCTGGACAGACAACGTCAAGCGGAATCAGCTGCCTGGTATTCTTGCCGGACTGGCGCCGGTACGATCGCTAGTCAATGCAGGCAGCGGCTTCAAGGACCTCATCGAAATTCCAATCAGAGAGTATCGTAAGGACGGCCGCATTGTCCGTAGTATCGGCAAGGGCGCCGCGGCGTTTGCAAAGACCACGGGGACCGAAGTCGTCAAGCTCGGGGCTAAACTTGCAATCGGCACACAATACGCTCTCCAGGGAGCAGAAGGACTGCTTGTTTCCAAGCCGCACGGCGAAGGAGCGTCGTCTTCAGCGGCAGCAGACGACTGGGAAGACGACGAGTTTCCCCACGAGGAACGGAAGCAGATCAGTCTATACGCGGACCAACCCCTGGGGATCATCCAGGGCATGCGCGGGGCGTATTCCAGTCTAGCCAGGGACTTGTCGATGGCGAGGGATGCCATCATCGCGGTGCCTGCCGAGATCATGGAGAGCCAGAATGCTCAGGGAGCGGCGAAGGCGGTGCTGAAGAGAGCACCCACCATCATTTTCAGGCCGGCGATTGGAGCGACAAAGGCTATTGGGCAGACGCTCTTGGGTGCGACGAACTCGCTGGACCCGCAGAACAGAAGGAGGATGGAAGCCGTGAGTTTTTCTTTTTCATTTCCTTTCTTTTCTGATCATGGAATGGTGATGCTGACAGTGTGATAGAAATACAAGAAGCACTGAGCATCAATTGGGATGTATGTTGTGCGAGTGAGGGGAGTTGAAGAGTTGAAAGAACCTGATTGATAAAACGAGCACGAACAGGTACGCAGGCAGGTAGACAGATGGCCGAGGGATCTGCGGAGATGGGGGGCTGCGTGTTGGGAGTCATTGTCCTGGAGTTGGCTATCATTGCAATGGGCCGGTTGGGAATGGGGTGTTACGTTACTCGGAACTAAACTTGAACTACTACTACTACCTACGTCGTCTTTCTTTTTTCGAACCACATACACACTTATTCAGAGAAGGGCCGAGGCTTTTGCGCCTTCCCCGCGATGCATGCATGCGTGCGTGCACTGTCTTCTGCTTGGTCTGGTCTGGTCTAAAGTTAATTGGCATGCATAGAAATATACCACAATCGTGCCGGTCAATGCAAGGCCGCGATATATCCTCCTCATTAATTGGCGTTGTTTTGGATTGTGCCGTGGTTTCTTTTTATGAGCTGTGCTACGATATCCTTTTCCATCTCGTTGGTCCTATGTATTTCTTTTCTCTTTTCTTTTCGAGTTCAAGAGGGCGTCACTGTTCACCAAGTCGCAAAATACTTTCTTGGATGAGGTGGATACATAAGTTAGGTACGTAATCGCGGTGGTCATCATCGTTTCTCGAAAGTCTGACCACGACGCATCTTTTCTTTTTCTTTCTTTCTTTCCGACTTTATCGGTGGATAATACCAGCATTAACATCGGGATCAGCATCGGCATCAGCACTAGCATCAGCATCAACGTCAAGCGTGAGAGTTCATTAGCATTAGCATACATACATCGAGAGGGATCGAAAGGAACCTACCAGACGACCTCCTTGCTTGGGCCGTGACATGGAACAGTGTTGCATTATCTTCACCGGTGCGGAACGGATCGTTTGTCTGCGGTGGGCTGTGTCACATTTTGGATATGGGATGGATGGGTGGTGGTATGTCGTTGCATCGGATTTGGAATTCATGATTGCTTTTCTTCTTTCCGTTTCTTCGTTTGTTATTCTTCGTTTCTTATTTTCCGTTTTCTCCTTCGATCTTCTCTCCTTCTCCTGCCTTTGATAAAGAAAAGGGGCTGAGAAATGGTGAGTGTGTGGAAAATGCTAGACTGGAGGTCGTACATTACCCCCTTTTCCCACGCATCCAGATGACCACTTTTCCCCCGAGGCCCCCCTATCCAAGTCCGGCTTATGCAATATACATGCATATTATGTCATCCACCATCAAAACCACAAGACAGAAACCCAACACAACGCAGTAAAGCTCAAGTCTATTTGATGGTAGATCTAGTAAACAACACCACGATACAATACGTGTACAGTAAGAAAGGTACGGTAGTCAGGATTATACGTAAGGTATATATATTATAACTTAATTCTTTCCCTTCGTCCCTTCTTCCCTCCCACCCTTCCTTTCCTCTCCTTCCACGACTATTCCCTCATGGATATTCCTGCCATGTTCAAACGACGTGATGATCTCTTCCAAGCTCAGAACCGAAAACATCTATCCTCTCCACCCCTCGATTCCCTTCCACCCACGCTAAATATGACAAGACAAGACACGCACACGCACACAGGGAAGAGCCTTCATGATCTCCCCTCACTTCCACATCTCCGCCTCGTCGCTAAATTCCAAACCAGGAGGAAAACCAAGCAACGCCTTCCCCCCATCCCTTCCAACCACCGATGGCTTCTCGTGGGTAATACACCTCGCGAACCCAACCGGCTCCCATTCTTGCCAAAAACAATGCAGCAAACCCAGCATAAAGAGACACCCAAACAGTCGCGCGCAACGAAGCAGGACAAAGAGAACTAGTCTCATCAATCCTCAACCGCCTCCTCGGCCTTCAACGTCCCCGCATCGGCCACGCCGACGTTCTTCCTCGCCATCTCCTGGCTCTCGACAAACATGGCCCAATGCACCGGATCCACCTCCCGGAACAGCTTCACAATGTCCTCCTTACGCTCCTGGAAGACCTTGACGACACCCCGCTCCTCAGCCTCGCGCATGAGCTCCACGCCGCCGAGATCGTCCAGCAGGTCGTGCAGCAGCCGCACATGCTTCGGGTCCGCGCCCACCATCTCCACGCCACTTGTAAGAAGCAAATAGTACTCCTCCGGTTTCGAGATGCCGGACCTTAGCTTGTGGCCGGCGCGCAGGACGCGGCCCTCCTCGTTGGCGAGTGCTTTGGACGTGAGGCTGATGGCCGAGTTTGTGCGCGCGAGCCCACCGGGTCGGAAGCTTGATTCGCCCTCGCCTTCGCCCTCGGCGTCGTCTTCGTTGTCGGAGACAGCGATGGGGGCCAGGTCTGCCGCGTCGACTTCAAGCGAGGACGAGGGGGAGGTGCTGAGGCGTTGCTTGTCGCCGTTTCCTGCGTAGGGGAGGGGGATGTCGACGGCGGCTTCGCGGGTGTCGGGGAACTCGTCCTCGAAGCGCTTGATGATACCCTTGAGGGTGTTGTCGAGGAAGATAAGACGATCTGTCGGGGTTAGTTAGTGAATGTTCGATATAAAATCTGTGGTGGGGAAGTGATGACCTACGATAAGTATGCGTATCCTGCCCGCCCAGCCTCGCCTTCATGATAGCCGGCTGCAATCTATGCCTAATCTTCCTCGCGCTCGACAGCAGATGCTTGGACGTCTCCTTTGCCTTGCCGCTCGGCAGCGTGGGCCGGGGATGCGACACCCCGTTCTCGACATCGCGGATAAACTCGCCGGACTGCCGCCTTGATTCATCGCCGCGATTCTTCAGACAGCAGGCCAGTGCCTTAACAACTCCAGTGCCACCAATGACATAGTCATCGTCCGGCGCAGCGTCCAGGTCGGAGTCCATCGTGTCGGGCTGCATGACGTCGTGGCCGATGAGCCGCTGCAGCGCATGTGGATATTCGGGCTCGCTCGGTTCCACGGTTAACGACGCCAAGTCGGGAACAGGGAGGCGTTCCATGTTGCGCAGACAGTAGGCGACGACTTGCTTCGCCATGGCTTTTACGAGGTCACTTGACTGCTCGCTGGGGACCTCAATATCGACAGCGACGAGGCTGGTCGATACCCTTGCGGCGGCTAGTAACGACGCAAAGAGCGCACATGCTTCCTCCTTCGTCTCTTCTGTGTTTGCGTTTGTAGCCAGCTCGACCAGTTGCGGATTTTCCGAGAAGCTGACATGGGCGAGGCCTGTGATCTCGGGGAGGATCTCAGCAAGGGCGATGGCTTGCTCGGTGCTCATGCCGCAGTCGGAAAGATGGATGCGTTTTAGGCATGCCATTTTTGGCAGATACCTGCAGTGGCGGTTAGTTAGCAACGCACATATAACACGCAGACAGACTGGACTGACCTCCTTAGCACTGAGATAGCACTGGGGTTTGAGCTAAACAGCTCGTGGTTATGTGACAGATCGATAAACCTGAACGCATCCAGCTTGACCAGCGTCGGCAACAGCTTGCACAGCGACGACGGCGTGAGGTTGCAGTCGGCTAGACTGAGAGCCCACATGGGGCAGTCCTCCACCACCAGCGCATCAGCGAGGATGGCAAGCTGGTCTCGCAGGTCGTTCCCGCCCAAATCCAGACCCTCGCAGAGACCGCTTCCCATAAACCTCGCGACGTGCTGCAGGCCCTCAACCTGGATATCATTGTGGGCGAGGCCAAGTCTCCTAATGCCGCACTTAATAACGCCATCAACGACGGTCCCCAGTTGTGTCGTGTTGAGGCCCGTCTCGCCGAGGTTAAGCAGGCTGAGAGTAGATCCGCCGATCCGCCCCCCGAGAGACTTTGCGAGCAGGTCTGCGCAAAGATCGGGTTGCGGGCGCGTGCCGTTTGTGTGCCCGTTTGGAGGGCCAGTCGCAGCATGAGGCTGAGGAAACGGTATCCCCGACAGGTCGAGGCTGTGGAGCGTCCGGCAGAGGTAGATAAAGAGACAGATATGCTTCCACCCTTCCGGGCCAAGCTTGTTGTTTTTCAGAACCAGACGCTCAACGACTCCGCCCTGCGGCGTCAACCCATCGGGCTCAGTGATAGGCCGCCTCTTCTTGGTCGAGAATTTCCTTGCAGCAAGCAGGCCTGCCAGGATCACGCGAAGCCCTTCATCTGCCAAGCCGCAGTTCTCCAAGATGACTTCCTTGACCGGGACGATAGCCAGATAGTCGCCTAGGGTGACGAGATCTGGCAGCTGCATCCAGTACCCAGTCAAGTCTAGCCTCTCGACCATGCCTGGGTGGGTCGAGCAGTTCGCCGGGTCCCCAAGTTGTTCCGTAATCTTCTTGAGGATCGGCGTCTCTCTCAGCTGGCAACACCGACGGTATATCCTGACTGGGTTGGTCGTGGGCATGGCCTGGATCTTGGGGGCCTCTGGGGGAGGGATCGTCATGCTCGAAGAGGAATCGCTGTCCATGTATATCTCAATGGGTATGGTGCCGTTAGCCTCGGCGAGTTTCCGCTTCTTTTCTTTCCTGGCTTTCCTCTCCTCCTCGCTTTTCTTCTTCTTCTCCTTCTTTCTTGTCTCGGTGGCGGACTTGTCTGGCTGGCTCTCGGGCTTCGCTTCCTTCTGGACGACCTCCACATCGGCGCTATCGACATTCTTTTGAAAGTCGGCGGGAACTTCCTCGACGATGGTCGTGATCTCATCGTCCTGGTCCTTCAAAAGCCTTGCCTGTTTCAGAGCCTCGCCCTCGCCCTTCTCTTTTATCTTCTTCTTCTGGTCCTTGTCCGTCTTGTCGGCCTTGTCGGCGCACTTCTTCCCGCCGGCCTCTTCCCCGTACTTGGGCATGGGGGCAATCTCGACGTCGACGCAGAAGGCGACCCTCCGTAGCTTGGCCTGGTGCAGGCCCGATATCGCGCACCGTTCCCTGTGGTGGTCGACATTCAGCACCTTGCGCTCCACCAGCCCGTGGTTGTGGGGCTTGACGCCGGGGCTCAGGCTGCCGTTCGACGAGGATAACCTCCGAAACACCTGCAGGATGCCGGCCTGCGCGGATCGCGGTGGGGCCGGGATGTAGGGGCCCTCGCCCTCGTACTTGGAAGCATGCTGGAGGACGGCGTTCTTGGCGGGATTGGCCTTGGGGACAGACAGCTCGGCGGGCTTCGGCGAGGCATTGTTCTGCTGCGGAGCGCTCTGGACGCCGCCGCTCGTGGACGAGAACTTGGACGAAATGTTGGAGAACCAGGAGCCCCGTCGCTGCTGGGGGAATGTGCCTGGCGGTGGCGTCCTCTTTTCATCCGAGTTGGATCTTGGGAGGGTGGGACGAGTTGGCGTTGCAACTTTGGCGGGAATGGACCGCGTGGTTTGGGGCGTGGTCGTGGGCGTGAGTGTCGGTTCTATTTGAGTTCCATTGGGAGTGGTGGTCGTTGTGGTGGTTGCCGAGGGTGGTGTTGGTGGTGGTGTTTCGGTGGTCGGACTTGGAGTGGCGGCGGGAGGAGGGTCGCGCTGCTGCTGGGACAGAGACCGCTGCCTCAGCGTGACGCTCTTGGAGCTCTTGTCTAGCAGAGGGAACTTCATTTAGTCTTTTTCCACCACTCTACGGTATGCCCAAATCCATGTTTACTTTCATGCAATGCGTCTGAAAAACAGAATAGAAAAAAAAAGACGGAATGCGCCTGACGGTGGCGAGCTCTGGAGCCCGGCGCACGACATGGCTTTGGGGAGGGGGATGGGGAGTGCGAGTCTGAATCGGGCGAGGCGTACCTTTTGGATTCCCGTGGGTCATCCAACTAACATCAACACCGTGAACACGTTCCATCTTGCTATTCAGTCCGTCGTGCTATTGCACCAGGCCCTGGCGTCTAGGGCAGCAATCAAGCGTTATGTGTATGTAGGTGCGTGGAGCGAGATATGGGGTAGAGGTAGGTAGGTAGGCAATCCGGAAGACAAGGTAGGCGGCGTGTGCAAGGTGCTCTCTCTCTCTCGTTCCTTCTCTGTGCGTCTCTCTTTCTCTGTAGGTACAGGTACCTAGTGTAAGGTCGAACAGGATCAAGACTCGATAGTAGGTACAGGTATGTAGGTAGTCGAGACTGCAGGAAGGAACGAACGGAACCTCGGTCGAGCAGCGCTGTGGAAGGCCGGGAAGGCGTGACGGGTAGGACGGGTCGGTTTGGTACGGATGTCTTCAACCTGGATGGGCCTTTCAGCTGCTTGTCGATCAGCGCTTGTCCACTATTCATTGTCCACTGCCCACCGTCCACTGTCCACTCACTAAGCAACCTGGAATGTACCCTATGCGCTGCGGGTGCCGGCGCGGCGGTGCGGCAGTGAGCTCTTTATTGGTGGGGTCCCGTCATTGGCACTGGCGCTGGCAATGGCCTTGGGCTGGGGTCATCCCATTCATGGCAAGGGCAGCAGAAGCATCCATTGCAATTTAGCCTTTGGCGTCGACCCTGGGAAAGGGCGGATTGTGGAGGTTTAAACTTTGGAGGCAGATGGACTGGGAAAGCCTTTTTTTCTTTTCTTTGACCTCTTCCCTCTTTTTTCTTCTCTGGTTCTGTGCCACCACCCTACCCGTCCCATGTTCGGAGTCGACTTGATTCGGGCGGACAAGCGGGGGCGGCGGCGGCGCGCGGCGGCGGCTGAGGTGAGCACCCACCACCTCAGTTCAGACCTGCACCAGCAATCCTCGCTGTGTAGGTACTGTGTACCGTGCTGAGTGCATGCATACAGTGATGTGATACTGCTGGCTGACTGCCTGTATCTTGATTGCCCGAGCCACAAAGGTGCACTGTCCAAGCAGGGGCCCTCCTTGCAATCGAGAAAGGCCCAATGACGCGGGACCCGTCGCTGTGTCTGCCACTTGTTCCAGCTTTTGAAAGGGAACACTGAACACACAGGAACACAGCATTTCGCCAGACTACAAAAAAGTACAAAACCGATAAGAACTTAACACACAAGAAAGGACCAAGAAAGGTACAGGTATCCATGAGGTCCACCCGACATACTCAACAACCTAGCAACTTAATAAATAAGCTAAAACCTTACCTTTAAGCGTCTCCCAACATCTCGATGGAAGGCCGTAGTTCCCCGTAGTGAACGTCACATTGCCGCAGTGTAAGCCGCTACCAATCGTGCGTCCAAATTTACCAATCCCGCCGTGGTGAAGGCAAGGAAGCGTGCATGCGTCTGAGGTACTCTACGGGCCGTGAGAGTAAGTTTATGAAATCCCCAGGGTCCAACCCCATCCCCCATTTCTTCACAGGCCGCCTTCTTCGCTATTTTCCAATGTTCACGGGCGGACCGGTCTCGTGGACACTTACCCCCCTGGGCTTGCGAGCGGCAAGAATCGTAGATTGCTTGCTTGCAAATCACGGCCTGAACCCGGAACACATGCTGCTGTGCTGTGGATAGGTAGTGGTGCCGTTGCCGCCCCGTGCTGCAAGTGTCGTTCCTTTTGCCTCCCGCAAAGGGTAGCATCAGAGCAAACCTACCCCACCCCGGGCATTGCTCGCCTGCTCGCTCACAAAGACGAGCTGCGAACGACCTGGCACAACGCCCGCGGACGAGTTTGCTTCGGATCTCCGTGACAGGCGACCCCGTTCCCGGAAATAATGCACTACCGACAGGCAGCTCATCTTTAACACCTTTCGACAAACCCCAATCCCCATGACATAGGACCGTGACTTCATCACAAGATCTGCTGCCCAGCTGCCACTTTCATTCCGGCGTACACTACATTACAGTATTGTACAACGTCCATCGCATCTTGCCATACGGTCTACAAAAACCGCTGCACCCTGTCGATCGAATGGCTTCCTTCGGCTTATTAGGGCGCTCGGCATATCAGGTAGACTTTCTTCACATTTCAATACGACAGATGCTGTCCTCCTGACACCAAGCGGCGCACCCTGGATTTGAATGTGCCGCCGCTAATCCTGCCTGGGCGGCCAATAGGAAGCCTCGACAGCCAAAGTCGCAAACTCGGCCGCCCTTCCAATGACGGCATTTTGCACTACAAGTACGGGTTACATTTCACCGAACAGCACCAAGAACCCCGAGAGCACAGTTAGAGATTTGGCATTCACGTCTTGCAAGTTGATTGGCTTTTGATGAACCCCGGTCATGACCTAAACCCTCCAGATGAGAACTCCTAAAGAACAAACAGCCATGTCTAGACGACAATACCAAACCCCCCAAAATGAAATCCCTTACTCGGCGCGAAGCTCGGCAATGCGCTCCTGGACCTTCTCCTTGCGCTGCTCGTAGGTGAGCTTGACGGTCTTGTACTTGAGGGACTCGGCCTTCCACTCAGCCTTGGACTTCTTGGGCTCGTCGCTCTCGACCTTCTTGAAGGGGTCCTCGCGGATGGCCTTGTGGGCCTCGGCGTACAGGTCCTCCAAGCCATCAGCCTCAACATCGTCGTCGATGTATCCAGAGAACTGGGACTTGTAACGCTCCTCATCGTCATCGGCGAGAGTCTCCATGTACTCAGCGACGTGGCCGGCGAAGATGTACTTCTTGAGAGTCTCGGCGTCGAGCTCCTTGGACTCGATATCGAAACCGGGGAAACGGTTCTCGGAGTGGGGGACGAGGATACCGCCGTCGGAAGCACCCTTCATGGCGCCGAAGATACGGGCACCGGTGGAAGTGCGGGCAAGACCAACATCGAGATGGGCCTTGAAGGGGCGGCGGGTCTCACCGTCGTCGGTCTCGGCGGCCTCGGTGAGGGTGTACTCGCCATCAGCCTCCTCGACACCGGCGAAGTCGCCATCGAGGCCGAGCTTCTTGAGGACACGGCGGGCGATCAGGAGACCGGTGGAGTAAGCGGCGGCCCAGTTGGTAAGACCGTGCTCAATGCCGTAGGCGCGGAGTTCGTGGGAGTAGGCGGCGCAGAGGACCTTGTCACCGGTGATCTCGGACGACACAATCTGCATGATGATGTCGCGGTTGGTGAAGCGGACTACCAGTCTGTACTTGGGCGCATTGTACTTGTTCTTGGCCTGGGTGACCAGTCTCTTGCGGGCATAGTAGTCGGTCTTTCCCTCGCGTCTGCGTCTGTACTTCGTCTGGAAGCGACTGTGAATGGCTGTTAGAATCTTGGCCCATTGTCCACTGCAAGCCTCCACTGCTGCCGCTGCCGCCGCCAAAGAGCACAACAGAGGAGAATTGGCCTGGGGATGGGATGGGGGGGGGGGGGGGGGCTGCTTACCTGAAGTACGCACTGTTCTTGACCAACTTGGTGAAGACCTGCGATTTTGAACCTCCGAGTCAGCAATTTGCGCTTCAGAATCCCACTCCGAAGCATCTTGCGTTGACTCTCCAGCATGGGAATAAGGCAATCGAGACCAGCATTTCTGCGTGCACGATTGCCCGCAGTGCCGTAGCAGCACTGCGCTCAATTTTTTGCCTCAACTTACCATCTTGACGGATTTGCTGGGTGATACAGCAAGGTAGGTCGATTGGAGATGAGGAAGGAAGGAAATTCGAGCCTTCCAAATTTCGGTGCGGCGCCATTTCACCCCACAGGCCCTAGGGCTGAACTGCGGTCGGGGACGAGGCGGGGTGGAGCAGGGTTGGCGACGAATGATTATGTAAGAGCGCACATGTGGGGTTTGGCTGCCTGGTGGGTCCGTTTGTCGCAGCAGGGGCCTTGGCGGGCTTGTAGCAACTGGACCGAGGTCTCCGTCTTGGTGCTGCCCGCCGCTGCAGCGACTTTGCTAGCTCCCGCTCCTCTCCATCTATTCCGGGAGGTGGGAATACCTCCAGCTATTAGAATGAAGGGTAAAAGTTGACGAAACATATGGGCGCGACCTTGCATGGAAAGTCATGTCTTCAGACGAATTTCCCATCGAGACCATCCTGGAGGCCATTGACGACATGTCGCCGTCCAAGTCCAGTTCCAGGCGGCCCAAAGTCATCCTGTTTGACATTGGCGGTGTCTGTGTAAGTCACAGTGATCTCTCACTCTCGCGCTTTCTTTTTTCCCTTTTCTTCTTCTTGTCTCTTTTTATTTTCGTCTTTATCCTCTTATTTCTATAAAAATGACAATTTCCAATGCTGACTCTCACAGGTCCTCTCGCCGTTCCAATCCATCCTCGACTACGAGCTCAGCCTCGGCATCCCACCCGGATGGGTGAACTACTCGCTTTCCAAGACAGCCCCGTCCGGCTCCTGGCACCTCCTCGAGATGGGCAAGATCCCCATTGACGCCGAATTCTTTGCCGGCTTCAACAAGGATCTCCGCGACCCGGCCCGCTGGGAGGCCTTCTACCGCGCCCAGCAAGACCGCCATCCAGGCCTGCTGCCGCGGGAGATCCCCCCTGTCCCCGAGATAGACGGCGAGTGGCTCTTCTTCGACATGATGTCGGCGGCGCGGTCTCCAGACCCGTGGATGTTCCCAGCCCTGAAGAGTCTGAAAGCCAGCGGCAAGTACATCGTGGCGGCGCTGAGCAACACCGTCATTTTTCCGCCAGACCACGAGTACGCGCAAGAAGGCGATTTCTTCAAAGACCCTGTGCGGAGCCTGTTTGACGTGTTTGTCTCTTCGGCGCACGTCGGGCTGAGAAAGCCCGACCCCAGGATCTACCAGCTTGCTCTGGAGAAGGTGGATGCGTTCGCCAGAGCGAATGCGCACACGGACAGGGGTAGAGAACTTGGCTGGGCAGAGGGTGTATCCGCAGGAGATATTGTTTTCTTGGATGACATCGGAGAGAACCTGAAGGCGGCCAAGAACACTGGGTTCCAGACCATCAAGGTGCCGCTGGGAAAGGCGTTTGAAGCCGTAGAAGAACTAGAGAGGCTCACTGGGCTGGCATTGGCGAGCAATCACCCCAAGATACCTATCAAGCCGGATTATCATGTAAAGGCCAAGATATGACAAGAGATGGGGTTATAGCAGTGGTAAACATGTATGTTTCCACATGTTTTCTTCAAAATTCATGACCACCAAAAACGTAGCATGTAATACCAACAAAAATAAATAAAATCGACACATGACGAATGTGGAAGCAATGATATAAGACCAGTCCGTGATTGCAACACGTCACCAGCGTGGGAGCAAACAATCATATACTTATGACTCTCATGCTTAATGCCGACGTAGAAGGTGAGATATTTTCCCAAGAAAAAGCTATAAAGCACTTCCTTGCCATGTGCCTATTCCCCTTCGTCCAGCCTCATACTCTCTGCACTCTCAGTTGAACTGACGAGACACGCGAACCTTCACAGATCTTCTATTACATCAACACCGACCTCCATCCTCCATCACCATGTGTGTGAAGCTGAGAAAGTTTTGTCCAGCTTGTAGGGACCAGGAAACGAGAATATACATCGAAACCTTGTCTCGCTGTTCCAGACACCCGAACTGCAACACGGAAAGTTCTTCTCTTGTTGCCTTGCATGGCAGCGATCTGGTCAAGTGGACATGCCCCAACTCGGGCTGCTGGCTAAATGAAAACATTATTGGGAGGGCAACGAGGAAATTGAAAAGGCTACTCCAGGAGCATGGCTGTGACTTACCGGGTACGCTGAGGCTTTATTCTTGAAGAGAAGAAAAAACGCCACCCACTCCCGCGAGGACGAGATCGAGTCAGTATCGACGAGATTAAGCATGCATGATGATACTGAGTGGTCCAACAAGAGGGGCACGGCTGACAAGCATGATTCAGAGGGAATGCCAACCGAGGTGCAGAATACCACCGCTGCTGGCAGCAGTGCGGTGGGGGCCACTCCCGATCAGAGCTCAAGCAAAAGCAGAGATGGCAAGGAACCGGCCCAGGTAGAAAATGACAATGGTTCCCAATCTGATGCCAATTTGGTGAAAAGTCCTCCTTATCAGCACAGAACCTACGGCAGCGGCCATGAGGCGCCAATCATAGTAATCATTGACGATTCTGACGACCAGGCCGAATAGGAAAGTCCCAGTCCAAGCATCAGACGCGGCACAAAGGGCAAAGAACAGGCTGAGGTGGATGATATTGGTGAAGATACGGAAGAGGAGGTTGTTTATGAAAGCGTCACTGTCGGCGGAAACGGCGAAGAGCCAACCGAGGAGGTATACGATGAAGACTTTGATGGCAAGGATGAGGAGGAGGAGGACAATACAAGCAGGAATGCCAACCAAAATACCGTCCAGCCTGGTAACAATACAAGGGGAGGCTCAGCCCCAACAGGACCAGACAATGATCCTCGGGTTGCGGAGTTGCTTCAGGCCCTTCAAGACGCACGCTCTCGCGCCGGGACACAGACCAGCCGATGGCTCAAGGAGGAGACCGAGCTGCTGTTGTATCTCAAGGACCAATGGTCAACGATGTCGCATAACAAGATAATAGAGGCAAGTAGATTACCACGAAACCAAAAACCTGCTGATTACCACCGAGTCGCTCGGACCTGGCCTCATGTGTCTGATACGATGGGCTAACGAGACATTGGCATACACAGACGGGATACTTCACCGGGCGGAAGGTAGCTGCGATATCGAACCACCTTTGCGCACTGAATAAAAAAGCACGTAACGTTAAAGAATAGACACCAAAATAGCAACAGCAAAAGGCGAAATTGATGGAGAAAATATAGTGAGCGGTTACGGGTGGACAAGTCATGCCGTAATTGGTGGAGGACGTGACGGGGACATGGAACCAAGTAAACAAACAAAAAAGGGGCGTGGAACAATTGGTCGTGTAATGTCATGACATCGTGAAGAAAACAGAATATACTAACACAGAAACCTAAGTAAGAAGGCAATCATAAACAGGACCGTGTACACACCCAGTCACTCGTGAATTCATATTCCAAAACCATCCCGCAAACTCCTAAAGATACATCCATCCATCCATCCATCCATCCATCCATCCACGAACCTACCAAACACACTCATTCCACCTCCCAGCCCCATTCTCCCTCTCCCTCTCCTCCCTCTTCCACCGAAACGCCTCAAGGTACGCGATCCCGTACTCGGCCCGCCGGAGGACATACCCCAGCCCATGCGCCTCCGGGTCCCGACAAATCCGACAATTCGCCACGAGCCCGTCGTCCTCGCCCCCCGCAGCCGGCTGGGCCTCTCGCGCGTCGTGGTACCGTTGGCCGTCGTCGTCGGCGTCGAACCAGATGTCCCCCTCGTCGTCCATGTCGGCGCGGTAGCCGGCCAGCTGGAGGGCGTTGCAGAGGGCGCGGGCTACGGGGAAGGCGGACAGCTGGCGGCGGCCTTGTGCTGTGGCGATGGTCTGGTAGAAGAGCGTTGTGCGGTCGAAGGGGGTTTCGTTTTGGTCTGAGCTGTCGTCGTGGGTGGATGCGCTTTGGTAGAATGTGTACGGTTGGTTGGGGTCCTGGGGATGAACAGAGCTGCCGTCGGGGTCGTGGCTGTTCGTGTCTGTCGACGATCTGCTCTCCGGGTTGAAGTCTTGGATGTCCGGCCCCCTGTTAGTATCAACTCCATGGGTGGGTATGAACAACAATCTCAAGTCACACACGTACCAGAATCACCACCATAGCGACACCCAGGATCGCGGCACTGGAATCCCGCAATGCCATGTGCCTTGACATGAACGTATTCATCAGAATACGGTCCCAACCCAGGGACCTCCCATCGACGACCCTCGATCGCTGTGGGTTTGACAACCATCCCCCTCGACGTCCAATAACTCCCCAGACTCTTCACCTCTCCCGCGTCCACCGCCAGCGCCGAAAAAGCCACCTCGCTCTCCTTCCTCCCCACATACACCCCGTCGTGGTCGGCAGGCGGATAATAACAACTCCACACCCTCGCCGCGTCCGGCGTCCCCACGACATCCAGCCCGACATGCTTCTCGACCTGAACAGCCCGCAGATCAAACACACTCTCCAAATCCCACGCATCGTGTAGGAGGAAGTGCAGAAGCAAGCCCTCGAGCTCCTGAAAGCTCCAAACCCCCAGCGTCGGCACCGTCTCAGCCCAGAACAAGTCCCACGGCGCCGCCGGACAAGTCTCATTCGGCCCGGCATTAATCCCCCGAAACAACAAGTAATGAAACGCCGCCGGCGCGATGGTCTTGGCGTACCCATACAGCGCACCGGCGAGGTTATGCGCGTGCTCGCGCGTACTCACAGTGACCATGTCCACAGGCGGCCGATCGACATCGGCACCAGCACGCATCAGCATCGCCAGGATCTCGACCCGGTCCCACGTCACGGCGTTCCTCAGCGCGCGCGGCCCCGGCGCGAGCGCGTACAGATCGAGCCCCTTCATGACGAACTCGAGACTGCCCGACCAGCAGGCCTTGGACAGCAGGCACTGGCCGTGGTACGTGCACGGGGCGTCCCAGCCGGTGAAGCCCTCGGCGCTGAGCAGGTCGACCCCGATGCGGAGCACGTCCTCGCCGTACGCGCGCAGCTGCGTGTCGGCCGGCTCCGAGTAGATGTCGAGCCCTGCGCGCAGGAGCAGCCGCGCGCACTCGACGTCCGACTTGAACAGCATCAGCCGGAGCGGGGACTCGGTCGTCCCCTGCAGGTTCGGGTCGCTGCCGCGCGCGAGGAGGTAGCGCATGAGGGGCCGTCGCTGCGCCGCGCCTTCTAGCTGCGCGACTACCTGTGATGGCAACGGAATCAGCCACTGGAAGGGATACTAGTGGGGCTATCGCGAGGAAAGGGAGTTGAGTGAAAGAAGGCCGCCAAAAAAAGGGGGGGGGGGGGGGGGGGTACGACAGGCCAGTATTGGGGGAAAAGGGGGCTCATCTTCAAAGTCAACAAACAAGCCACACATAAGAAAACAAGCCCATTTCCTTTCGTTGAGAAGATAGACAGATAGATAGGGATAGGAGAGAAAACACCAACATAGAGCAAGCTAACAACCCCCTCCTCCGCCCCCTCCGGCCCCATCGGCCCCGAAACAAACAAATCATTCACCCCGGCCTCCCCGCTCTCAATCAGCGCCCGCACAGCCACCACGTCCCCCTTGCGGACAGCAGTATAAACAGCCGAGTCCCACGGCCGGACATTCACGACCCGCAAGCTCCTCTGCACGGCAGGCACCCACGAATCCGTCCGCAGGCGCACGGCCACCGCGACTTCGACCAGCCACATGCCGCCCGGCCCGAGCAGCTTGAGCTTGAGCAGCCACCGCGCCTTGGCGTGGATTGTTCTCTGGAAGCGCCGCGCGCGGGTCGAGATCTTGGCTGTGAATGGCCCTGGGTGTGTTGTGAGGTCTGTTGCGTGTTCGTGGTTGGTGTCGTTGTTGTTGTTGTTGTTGTTGTTGTTGTTGTTGTTGTTGTTGTTGTTGTTGTTAAAGGGGGTGGAGCTGATGCCGAAGCTCCAGGATCGTCGGACGAGGATTTTGTTGTACGGGTTTGTTGGGATTGGGTCCGTGTTGATGGATTGGATCGAGTTGACGCGGTAGTTATTATGGTAGGAACCTGGCGGTCTGGTCTTGTGCAGTGAGCTCGGCAAAGTGCGAGGTGTTGTTGGCTTGTTAGACAGGTGAGGAAAGGTCCTCTGGTTGTTGCTGCTATTCGAAAGGTCCTTGGGCTCAATGTCAGTATAACGTCCATCCGCAATACCCAGGCAGTGCGCCAGGTAGTTCTTACGCTGAGCGCCGTCAAGACTCTGTCCAGCGACGTCTCCGCTCTGCCGTGTCCGCTGAGCACGACTTGCAGCAGGGTGCTTTCAAACGACTGGATCCGGCTGTGCATCATGGACGCACTCTGTACACTGGTCAGCCTCGCTCATTCCCACCTATAACCAACTCGGCACAGCTCTCTCCTTCCCTACCTCTTCAACTTTTATCAGAGTCTCCGCCTGGTTTGCAAGTACTCTGTCCACCCCCGCCTGTATGGCGCGTCCGGAGTTGGCAACTCCAGGATCTACATTGGCCTGCTTCATCAGCAAACTATTCACGCCAGCCAGGACCGCGAGTCCAGAGGCATTGACAGCTGGGATAACGGCCGCCTGTGCTGCCTTGATATGGCTGAGAGATGTATGTTGAAGCAGGAGAAGACGACTGGAAGCCAAAGTCAGCCACAAGCACCTACCAACCTCACCAGCCGACAGAAGTAAAGAAACCGAAGCTCCCTCACCTATTAATAAGCTGCAAAGACCCAGCAAGCGAATTCTCCGCCTCCAGCACAGCGCTCAGTATCTTACTCGTCTTCCCCTTGTCCAGCGCGGTCCACCGCAGCCTGGCCACGAAACTGCCACGACGACCGTGCTGCATCGCGACACTGGCCACGCTCTCCAGCTCCGAAGCCAGGGCATGCAAGGACACGAAAAGCGCCGTCCGGTGCGCAGGCGGGAGCAGCTCGTCTAGACTGCTCTGCGACATCTGGTGGCTGAGCTCGCTGAGCTGGTGGAGCGAGTGCTGCATCGCCTCGAGCTTGTCCACCACCCGCTGGAGCTCGGCCGGCGTGTCGGTGAATGACTGCCATAGGTCGTTGGCCACCTGCACGGACTTGAGGCAGAGGCCGAGCAGCTGCACGACGGTTATGGCGGTACTGACTCCGTCCATTGTGTTGGGTTGGCGCTGGACGTGATGTGTTGACTAAATCGATATTGAATTAAGAGTGAACAACAGAAACCGAGAGGGAAAAGGGGCAGTCTGAGGAAAAAAGATACCCACGACCACAGCTGAGGAGACAATACGGATTTGCCATTATTCATCGCCGGCCCCTCCGCAGATCTTCATCGGTGTTGTATCGAGCCATGCTTCGTTATATTTAGATTGCCCTTCATACCCATTGTCCAATCGTGTTTGTCGGTTCATATCTATGGCTGCTCTTTCCGCTCGTTGATGCGACTTTGTCTACGGCACAGCCAGGAAGCACGTCGTGCGACCGACTTTCGGCTTTTTCGGCAATCAACCCACGAAAACGAGGCACACGCAACAGTGAGGCACTGACCACCACGGCATGTCAGGAACGAGACACTTCCATTCCAATGGGATGCTAAAGCGAGAATAGAGTTACAGACACAAGGAAAACCCAAAGCCAATATTTCACCAACCCTTTCCCCTGGTCATTTCCCGTAAGATGCGCACGCTATTCCGGTGCCGCCATCATTCCATGCTGCTGCTGCTGCTGCTTCTAAAAAAATATCCGGCCTGGCTCAGTCGTCTCTAAAATCACTCTGCGCGGAACGAGGTACGGCTGAGCGGGGTGCCGCGGCCGGTGCCAGGGCTGTTCAGTCTAGAGTGTTAGCCTCATACCCCGTGTAAGTGGGCGGCGGATCGAGACAAAAACACTCACTACTCAAAAGGGTTGGTGCGTGTTCCCCACCAGGTGAGGAAGACGGAGAGGCCGATGGTCTCGACGAGCTTGGCCAGGACGCTGACGCCGACGGTCTCGAGTGTGCGCTTCTCGACGATGAGGTCGTTAAGGAACTGTGGTGCTCTATTAGTGACTGGATCTCATTGTACATGATACGCTAGAGCGAGGTCTTACTCCGGGAGCACTGGTCGCAGCAAAGATGAGAGCACCGAGGTAGGCCGAGCCCTTGTAGCTCAGGGTACCCGTGGCGTTGATGAGGGCACCAACTCCGTACGACTGCAGGGCGGAGCCGACGAGCGACGATCCCAGGGAAACGGCGGTGCTGGTGGCCTCCTTGGACTTGATGAACTCCTCCTTGCTGTTGGACGACTTGGCGCGCTGGTACGTGGCACCAAAAAGCGGCGTCAGGACGGCCAGCTCGGCGGTCTGGTTGAAGATGGTGCCGAGAGCGATGGCCGAGGGCTTAACGGCGGGGAGGTCTGTGATGCGGAGTGTAAGTCAGTATATTGTTGACTACATGATGTGATGTCGTGTGATGATTTGATTGACTGGGGGAATCTCAAGGTGCAATCGCAAAGCACGGAAAATCCAAGTGACGAAAGCGGCTGGTTGATGGCGGGAAAGGTGGGCGTCACTTACAGTGGAGAGACATGATGGCGATTTGGATGTAAGTGTGTGACGAAGTCGAGATTTGGATTGATTGTAAGAGAAGTGCCGTTCGTTTTGACAAAGCCCAAAAGTTTAGTTTTTATTTTGCTTGTATGGTCTGGAATGGAGGAGCAAATGGTCAAGGCCGGACGGGCAGGTCGAGCTTTTAAAAGACCGTGAGGGGGAAGGTGGCCGGGGGGCGGTCCTTTGTGCGTCACGATTTTGGCTAGGGTGGAAGGCACCTCAGAACCAAGGACAGAGAGCCAGGCGTGTGCCAACGAGAGCCACCACTGAAGAGCTCCAGCAATCGGCAGCAGGGCAGCTTCCCAGCGGGCAACCGCGCACTCTCGCACCTCCCATCACATCATCGCATCGTAGCTTCCCCGGACGTGCATCTTGGTGGTGCTGCAGGATGATGTCACCACCTTGGACTTCCCGATGCGACCCTGGCAACTGACCCCACTCCAACTACCAACCGGGCTTGGCATCCATGCCTTGCCGTACGATTCCGGCGCTGCCATTGGCCAGGACAGTTTGCACCCAACTTGCAGCTGCAAACAGGAGCAGCCAGCCTTCAGAGCTCGATTCAGCTGCGCAATCAATGCCTTTGAAAAGCCGTATATGGCGGCACTGCAAATCAAAATTTCCAGAATCGTATTCACACAATTTTGACTACTCGATAATCGATGTTGTTTTTACCAGTTCTGTAGCAGTAACCTGCAACACTACCTACACGTTGGATATCGCCGGCAGCATGTAAATGCCAAGCCAATGCCCCATAGCCCCATATTTCTCCCACTCTTAGCCAACATGACGACAGAGAGCTTCCATCTGGAACCCTCCCCCGCCCAAGAAACAAACATGGAAGGAAGGAGCAAGAAAAGAAGATGGAAAAAAAGCTCAAACTCAAACAACCCGAAATCAACAAGATCAGCGCTGCCTTGTCAACAACCGTGACAACGAACTGGCGGGTATTCCCGAAGAAGAAAACCAACCTCCTCTCCCCGTGACGTAGTGAACACACAGGACGCCCAGGAACCACTCACTCAGTCCTTGCAGCCGGTTACCCCTGCGCGCTGTCGAAAGGCGGCGGTTTTTTCCGCCTTCGATTCGCTTCTTCGATTCGACACGCACACACACACCCAACCTCGCCGAGATAGGGAGTCTGCATAACACTGCGCTACTGACTGACTGGGGGCTTTTTTTTTTTCGAGCCCCTGAATCGAGAACTGCCCGTACCTGACACCTTGTCCGATTCGGGTAGACCGCGTCCTGACAAGAGAGGAGACAACACCGTCCAGCTCAGTAGATCACAGCCAAATCTGTCATATAGTAACGTAGTTAGGTATTTACTTGCATGCCAGTGCCTGGGAATTTGTCTAGTCTAGTCAAGTCGACATGGAAGAGTGAACAAGTTGATATTTCATTCCAAAACAAACCACGAACTATCACTCTGCTCACCCAAGAATAAATATGATGCTGCCACCCGCAAACCACTTCAATAATCTACAACCAAAAAGAACCAGAAAATTACCAGTTCGACGATAATACACACGTCTAAAAATACCAACAAGAAAGGAAGAAATAAAACTCCAATACCCCATGCTCATCGCTCTCTTCTTCATCTCTTTTCCCCTTCTTCATGCACAAAAGCAGGAGCGTTCATTATTTGCTTTTGCTGCCTTTCTGCTTTGCTATGAACCTTTTTATATGCCCGCCACGCTCATGCCAGCCGCCGCCAAAATGCCTGCCTGCCTCTCGTTCTTCTTCTTCATCTACTTGCTCTGCCAACCGCCCCCCTCTCCCCCTTACACAATGATATATTCTACCCCCCACCCCCCGCCCTCCCCGTCGCCTTTTGTGCTTGCGCGTAAACATAAAAGCTAAAAAAAAAAACACAACAACTCTCAAGCCATGTGCTGGCCATCCTCGCCGCCGCGCAGGGCCAGGAGGGCGCGCACATCCGATACGTACTGCAGGCCCTCGAGGAAGGGTATCAAATACATCAAATCGCCATCCGTGGGGTCGCTGATCCAGCCCTGTATCGGGATTGCGTTGTCTGTTTTTTGTCTGTCAGTAAAAACCGACAGCAGTGCAAGGAGAGAGAGAAGAAAGAAAGAAAAAACCTTACCTTGGTGAAACATATAACTCAACGGGCTATTATCGAGAATCATAACCTTGCTCAGGTCCGGCTCGACCGAGCTCAGGTCCTTGATGAAGGCGCCGTGGCGAAACGTGCAGTGCTGCCTGTAGTAGCGCGCTGAAAAGTACTTGCGGTCCGACTCGAGAAAGTCGATGACGGGGTCCGCGTACTCCTGCACCGACGCCGTGAAGATGACCAGGTTGAACCACTTGCTGATGCGGCGCAGGAACTCGTCGCAGTGCGGCCTCTTGTGCACATAGTACAAGATGGGGTGCTGCGGGCCGATGCTGGCCTGCCCGCCCACGCCCACGTACGTTGTGTTGAGCCGCACCTCCACCATGTGCCCCGTGCTCATGCGCCCGCCCTTGGACATGC